>AYEL01052769.1:0-10418 GCA_000484575.1 Olivierus martensii
AACAAAAAAAATAATTTTTTTATTTATATTATTTATATTTTTACGATTATTATTATTAAAAAAATAACGAAAGAATAAATTTGGTAAAATATTTTCATATTAAATTATATTTTAATCAAACGAGCTACAGGATTCGAATGCTAACTATTATAGTAATTTTATATTCATTCGTGTTGTATAAATAAATGGAATATCTTTATAATTGAGTGAAAAGTTGATAAAAGTTTAGATTTCAGACAAGCATGCACTAATAGTTTTCTGTTTAAATGAATAGTTCAGAAAATTTTTCTACAATGCATATTATAAAAGATGGTTGCTTATAAATAATACTAACGATTGGTAAATATAACTTTTCATTTTCGAAAAATTGCAGTCTAAATAAAAATGAAATAAATTATATATTATTTTCTTCATTTCAAATTTTTAAAATAATTTTGTAACCTATAATATTCCAAATTGAAAGATATCAGCACTACGGCACGCGTATTGCAGTCTTTCAATGCGGCATATTTTGTGGTTATTATATATAGTTAAGTGACTTATGTTGAATTTTATGAAGTATAATAATAGAAACTAAAACTTCATAAAAGAATTATAGATAACTATGAGATATATTCTTCAAATAATAACAATAATAGAGAAAAGATAATTCCTCACGAAGATCGTATAATATTCCAATTTGAAAGATATCAGCACTACGGCACGCGTATTGCAATCTTTCAATGCGGCATATTTTGTGGTTATTATATATAGTTAAGTGGCTTATGTTGAATTTTATGAAGTTTAATAATAGAAACTAAAACTTCATAAAAGAATTATAGATAATTATGAGATATATTCTTCAAATAATAACAATAATAGAGAAAAGATAATTCCTCACGAAGATCCATTATAATTACGAGTATTATTGATTCTTAAATTGTCGCTTTTATGAAAAACATATAAATCCTTCTTTAGAGCATGAACACAATATTTATTAATTCGTTTCCATAGTGAAATAATATAAAATAATTGAATATATAAACAATAGAATATTCAGTTCTTCAAAGCTTCAAAGCTGTTTTGTTTAATTTCTACAAAAGAAATTTTAATAGTAAGTAATTAGGTAATAATTAAATTTATAGAAATTATTTCTGGGAGAAGTATATATATTTTTATTTCACTCTGTCATATTTTTTAATTATTAAAATTATTTATAATTTATTTCAGAAGAGTTAAAATCCTTGAAGTTTATTTAAAAGAGAGTTTTCAGATTTATCTCTAATTTTATCTTTATAAAACTGGATATGAAAATTCGAAACCTTTCGACAATTCATAACTTATTATGAATTAATAATCGTTTACTTTCCTAAATCCCTGCTATGTAATAATGATTAAAAATTAAATTATATTTTATCAATATTTTGTTTAATAAGTTTACTTTAATAATATAAATTTATTAAATCTTATTGCTGGTCACTTTCTGGTGATCTCTATGATGAACCTATTAAGGGGATGGTGAAATGTAAGAAGAATAAGTGTGGATGTGAGTGAAAGTGGAGGATCTACTTGTGAAGCAGAGATATTATGAAAAGAAGATGTACAAAAAGCTGGGTCGAGCGGATGAGAATATATGCAATGTGGAGGATGTGTAGATACTTACCACACTCTTTAAAGAAAGTGTAGTAAGTGTTGCAAGAGAATGGCTGGTGAAATGAGAATAGATGGGAAGAAGGACAATGCATGATGCATGATGAGGTGACAGTATATTGTGGCTAAGAAGAAAGCATATTTGGGAATGTTAAATGGAAATGGGAAAGCAGATGAGTATAAGAAATGGAAGAGAGAGTATGCAAAGATAATGAAAGAGAGTAAAGAGAGGGTGGCAACAGAATGAAGGTATGATGTCTCTATGATATTTTAATACATACATGAATCCATGTGTGAGAGAAATTGCTATGAGTGAATTAGGAGTGAAGGTAAATGGTAAGAGTGTGTGTTGTCTACTATATCCTGATGACACTGTTCCTCTCTCCGAGAGTGAACAAGATTAAAGAATGCTTGTTGCACAATTAAATGAATCATATCAAAGGAAACATGAAAGTAAATGCAGAAAAGAATAAAGTATTTGTGTTTGAGAGGGATAAAGAATGTACACGATGTGAAGATGAACTGAATGGGGTGAATTTGTAACAGATGAATGAGTTTGTATACTTACGAAGTATGTTTGAGAGGGAGGGCGGCACTGATAATAAGATTATGAGAAGGGCAAATGCTTAATTAAAAGTTATAGATGCACTTGGATGACATACGAAGAATCAGAATCTGTCGAAAAACACTAGGATTGCTGTATTCATTATGATGGTTTCAACATTGATGTATGAAAATGAGACCTGGACATTGAATGAAAAGTTAGAAAGCATTTGAATGCAATGGAGATCAGATATTTGAAAAGTATAGCTGGAGTGACGATATATGATTGTCTCTCGAATGTCGAAATATGAAAGCAATATAGAGTGAAAATAACTTTGATAGATTCAGTAAGTCAACGTTAAAATGGTTTGGTCATGCGGATAAATGAATGAACAGCAATTATCAATAACAAAACATGTACTATATATATTGGGTGTATGGAGAGTAAATGTGGGAGAGGAAGGCCAAGGAAAGAATGGAAAGAATAAGTGGATGAGTAGCTGAGAAAATATAGTTTCAAAGTGTTTATAAGAGACAGATACGTATAAAAAAATGCCTATGGAGGACACTGATATAGTATGTAGAGATAAGATACATGGCACGATCTGATTGTGGCATTTGAATGTTTTTTTCTATCTTTTATTTTATTTTTTCATTCTTTGAATACTGCTCACTCTATTACAAAGATAATGATAATCTTATTCTGAGAGTTCAATAATCTTTTTTTGACAGAACGATATTCAAAATATTACTTCAAAATAAAATAGAGTACTTATTATTTCTTAGAATGATAATTTCACAATATGTTATAATGATTAATTTTATATCCAAATTATTTATTCAATTCCGAATTTTTCATTCCATGGAATCATCCTGCCTTATCACTGGAGTAAGAAGTTCAATTGATATATTGTTTAAAATTTTTTTTAACATTCTTAAACTAATTGTTTGGTAAAATTTTCAGATTTTTTGTGCAGATATTATTGATTTTATAATCAAAATTTTAAAAATTGTCAATGTTGCACCACCTCTCTCTATTGGCGTTTTCATTATCAAATAGAGCGTTTTTCATTGTACCCCTCTGGATTTTCGATATCTTTTTCAAAGATGGATTTTGACATTGAAGTTATGAAGATATAATATACTCTGTCAATTCATCATATTTTATATATTTATTGCAATACCTTATCGTATGTATTATCGCTAATTCAAACTTTCTGCCGCTGAAACTGTAAAACTTAAATTTACTTTTCATTCATAAAATTTCACTTGCATCTTATGGAATATACTTCGAATGTTCTAATGTCGAAAATGCATTCCAAAACGTCTTTCTTAATATTTTAGAACCAATAAAGGCTAAAAAAAACAAGGGTATAAACAAAGCAATACACAAAAAGTCAAACAAATATATGTAAATTTATATTTGAAACATTATACTCAATAATAAAAGCAAAGCAATGCTATTTAGAATTTTTAGTTTACTTCAGATAAAAGAAACTGCTTCCAGATCGATACAATCGATGCATTAGAGCTTCTGTTTCATATTGATGAATGTTTTTTTTTACGAATTTTGTTGTGATATTAACTGTGAATACATATATTGTTAATCTCCAGTAGATAAGAGAAGAAAAAATTTTAAATAGAATCTTCATAAAACATAATCTGAAATTTAAAAAACTATCCCATTTGATTCAGACACTTTGAAGATCTCAAAAATGATTGAAATGTAAAAATGATATATATCAGATTACTAAATTAAATTTAAATTGTATATAGAATAATAAATTAAATTAATATTTAATTTTATATTCATTTTAAAATATTAAATAATAATTTTTAAAGTTAAAAATATTTTTTATACACAGCAATAATAAAGAAAATTATGAAAACTGCTCCACTGTATTTGGTGATTTTAATTGAGATTTGCATCATCTCAGTTGAACTTTCATATGGTAAGTAACATTATAATTAACTATATAAAAAAGAAACAATTAGATTCTATTAAAAGCTATCACGTATATTGCAAAAATAGTTCAGTATGTACAGTCCAAGTTTATTTTTTCTAAATTGTTTAAATATATATACACACATATACATATACACAGTATACAATAAAACATGTATTATTAAAAAATGCAAAATTAAATAATATAATAGTTAATTTTAACAAAATAGCATTCATAGCAGAAATATAATGTAGAAAACACGTAACATCATGAAACATACGTATTTACGTATATTGTTACCATGAAAATTAACAATGAATAATATTGTTAATTTTTATTTATGTCTATTATAAATGAAAATTATAATAGAAAATAAAGAAGTGTCGGGTAATATGGCAATAGCTTAAGGATAATATGTTACAGCATTCAAAACACTGTACTTTTAAACAAAAAATAAATAAAGAAGTAAACAGCAATTAGCATGTAAAAATTGAGAAATTGTATGGGTTTATAAGATGGCTTTCTACAGTATTTGCTCTTTGAAATATTACAATGCTCAAACTCAATATTGTAACATGCCGCAACATAGGTTTTTGACAGAAATTTAGGTTAGGTTAGGTAGGTTAAGCCACCATATCTCATGAGATATACTGTATCTGGTGGCGGCCACTTATAGAGCCCATGACAGGCTGACTAACACCCATGATGGGCTAAACCGAATTGTTGAAGGATGGGTTCAACGGACCGGGCCCGGACCCAGTCCGTTGAACCCATCCTTCAATCAATCCCAGGTCCCACACCTCCAGTTTTTTAAAAACTGGAAGTGTGGGACCCGGATCCTCCAGGGTGGCAAGCCGCACGTTTACTACGCGGCTATCCGGCCAACCACAGTAATTTAGACAGTAGGATTTAATATAGATTATTTTTAATAGTATGGGTATCCATAATCTATCTGAATTTCATTCAAATCAGGCATTATTTACTTGAGATGTTGCAAGAAAATATGTGATAATCTTTTCGTTTGTTATATCAGTATCATTGATCTAATTTTAACCATTTTCAATTAACTCATTTTTCCTATAAGTTCTAATAAGATATCTCAATTTTATTCATGGTAATTATTATAAAGGTAAATTTCTTTATTTCCTGGCAAAAAACAGTTGATAATTGCTGGAAATCCAAGCTCATAGCAGTCATTCATCTCTAATATCGACAGATGGCATGCACATACGCGTAACTTCTTAAATTATCTTGCTATTAAAATAATGTATTATTTGTATCAGTGCGGAGTATTCCCCCGACTTATTGTAATTATTCCCAAAACAGCTAATTAATAAACTCTATTTCTCAGGGAATTTAACAAATGAAGCAAAACCCAAACTAAAAGTTGTTACTTTTCCAGTAAGTTGTTTTATTTTCATAAAAATATCACTTATATTTAAATCAATTAATAAATATACTTGAATTCTCATATATATAGATGCCTCCATATATTATAGTAGATAAGAAGCGACAGAAGGTTGTTGGTGGTACAATAATTAAATTGATAACTTTGTTATTTAAAAATAATCATATGGAGTAAGTATATAATCAATTAAATAATTATCTATTGCATTCAGTGTGATAGAATCACAATTTTTATAGCTTTGAAATTATTCAACCAATCGAAAATGGATATGGAATAATGCTAGAAAATGGCTCTTGGACTGGGCTTTTAGGCAGATTACAAAGAAAAGTAAGATTGCAACGTAAATAATTATATAAATTTCTTAAATCTATTAAAATTATACTTAAAGTAATAATTAAGTTCTTAAATCGAAATCCTCAGTTAAATACTAAATTTTAGGATGCTGATATTGGGATACCTGGTATATTCCAAACATATGAAAGATTTCAAGTGGCAGATTTTGCATTTCCTCTTTTAACTGATCACATAAGTTTTGTGGTTTCTGCTCCCCGACCTGTTTCTAGACTGTACACATTAATTAAACCTTTCTCAACTAAAGTAAGTACCTAATAATTGTTTAAGAGTGAGAAAAAAGTAATAATCTTATATTATTTTATAATTGATATATTAAGCAAAGAAATGATTTTTTTATTATAATTCATTTTGATAACTTGACTTAAATATATCTTTCTAATATTTTAACTATATTGTATTATAAAGTTCACTTTATTCATGTTTGTCATTAATGATTATACTGGAGATTTCCGTCTCGAGAAATCTCGAGATTTATAAGAAAAATCTCAATTCTCGTAAAAATTTTTATTTATAATGTTATAAAAAATAAACTCACAAGTCAGTATAATGTGAAGGACTAATCATAAAGCTTGGGTAACAAGACAGTTCTTCACTGAGTGGATCTATGAAATGTTTGTCCCAAGTATGAAAAAGTACCTAGAGGAGAAAAATTTCCCATTCAATGCACTTCATGCTTCCGATGAGAAATGTTCTTGTTCATTCTCAAAGCTTGAAGAAAGATTTGGTGGGTGAATATAGTTTCATTTAAAAAAATTCTGCGAACTTCTGTTCTAAATATTTCATAGAGACACATTAATTATTTTGACCCTGCGACGTTTTTCAGTCAATAAACTAAGCAGATAAGACAGGCTCATGTTGTATTCTGAGACTGGCCAAATGGCCGCTCCCCTACTCCACCTACGAGGGTACTACAGGGTACTTAATGTCTGCGAGAATAATCTCGGCTTAATCATTGCCTGCAACTAGAAGTGCGGACTCGCCTGATCACCACCACTCTGATCCACAAAGCGAACGAAATACGAATACGGCGGACTCGCTCAGGTTTATATGAAAAAATATATCATTACTTACCATAAGTGAAAACTTTGATCAATATAAAAAGAAAAAGATAAATATTTTTCTATTCAGGGCTTGGCTTTCTTATTTGTGTATCGATCACTTTTTATTAGCAAGAATTTCTTCATATTTTTAAATATATATTTATTTTTTTTTTATTTAGGGTTAAAGAATATCTTAGCTGAACATTTGTGTCAGACAGGATTGATGAAATCTGTAACTAATCAAGATGAAAATACTTATGCCAATCAATATAGTTCTAGTCCTGTCCTGATATTATCTAGCCTCTGTGCTGGTTTGTTTCCCAAAGTTTTAAAACAACAAACAGGAATACTAGACAGAGGAAGAATAAATTGGAAGGCGATATCACTTTCTACAATGTAAGTTTCATATTTTATAAATTGGATGAGAAATGTTTTCTTCAAAACTGCATATTGTTATTTATTTTCAGACAAGGGAAGAAAGCCAGAAATATCACTTTCTACAATGTAAGTTTCATATTTTATAAATTGGAAATGTTTTCTTCAAAACTGCATATTGTTATTTATTTTCAGACAAGGGAAGAAAGCCAGAATAACATCTACTTCAGTGTTGCATAATAAAAACAACTTGCCTAGTCCCTGGCTAATATACTTTAATGGTGTACAGGCAGAAGCTAAAGGAAGATTGACTGTCAGAGATGCTTCTGTCATTCCTGGTATAGCTTTGATTATGTGTGCTGGTAAACAGGTAAAAATGGTAAGTTAAATAAAATAATTATTAATTAATTCATTTGATTTTTTTAAGTAGAAAAAATAGAAAAATGAATCATTTTGAAATATTATTTCTACGAGTGATTTATAGAAATCATATTTTCTATTAATTATTTTAATTTTCATTATAACTATCAATACTATATTTTTCCCTTATAGTTATGCCAAAACAATGAAAATAAAACAGCTCTCCTGACCATTGATGATAACAATAGATTATTGTTTGCTGTTTCACCAAAACAAGGACAATATCTTGTAGAACTTCGTGACTGTTTCAATAATTTGGTCCAATGGTTATTATGCAATTCCAATGATACATCTGATAATGAAAGAATAGAAACTTTTATTAATCATTTTTTAGATGTGTTTAATCAACTTTTGCTCCAGGAAGAACAATGTACAAGAATTGACCAAACTTAGTATTATCAATAAAAAAATTTTTTTTAATCAATTCACATAAAGACTCATTCATTTATCTAATTAATCTTTTGTTTTCTTAGTTATTAGCCAATTGAATAAACAATTTTAAGTAGGTCAGTTTGTTTATAAAAACTAGGAAACTATAAATTAGCTATTTATTATTTGTAATCTTTTTGGCTATATATTCATTATAATGAATGATTAGTTTGATTACATATTAGCAAATTTAAACATATATAAAATGAAGATGTTGAAGTAAAATGAATATTAAATAAAATGTTGAATTTGCAGTACATGATTAATGTCTTGATCATATTGTTAAATTTTATAAAAAAAAAAAATCAGTCAAACACAGTAGTTCAAAAGTTAAATGTTCGCCAATTTTAAAATACGATTATTCAGATAAAGGGTTAATTAATACAGTATATCATTGAGATTGCATTCGATGACATAATTACTTTTCAGTCGATTTTTAAGAAATTTAGCATAGATTAAGCTATGTTGAGAATATCCCTTACAATATTGAGAAAATGATAATTTTGGCGCCCTCCTCCCAAAGGCGCCCCGATGCGGTGCATCGTCTGCTTACCGGATTAAAGCGGCCCTGATGTTAGCTCTTGACAAAGCAAAGAAATCGTTTGGATATCTTAAAATGCGGGGATTTATGACAGCAATTTACAAATACTGAACCCGATTTCGACCATTTAATATCACAGCATCAACGGCATCCTTCTCATAGATTACATTCATTTCGAATTAAATTAAATTTTTTTAATGACAAATACATTTTAATTATATGTATATTTTACATCAAACTACGAACTAATATGGCGGAACCTAATTCCAGCATAAATCGAGAGTTATCTATAATGCTAAATGAATTATATGGTAAAATGATAACATTAATAATTAATGTTAGTATTTGACGAATTAATAGTTATCCAATTTTTATTAATTATCATTAAAATAAGCAATAAAAATTGTATATTAATAATACTAATTTTTATTTTTCTGTTTCCTCTTCATATTTGCAGGATATTAAGATGGGGCGCTAGTAAATTTTGTTTACACTATGGACTTAGTCATAGAAATAAGTTTGAGAAACACTGTCTTAAAAGTTTGAATGTCCGCCATTTTTAAACAGTTGCAGCTAGAGGATTAATGCAGCGTTGAGAATATTTTTAATAATAGAATGGGTAGAACATATCAGCAAATTTTATGAAAATCTAATTAATACAAAAGTTATAAGCGAGGACGGTATTTCATAAGAATCATTTTTCTTTGGAAAGTCAGCTAAAACGAGGTTCCTTCATTTAAACTCTTCAGTGATGTCCGAATTCGGGATGACGCCAGTCCAACGATCTAAATACAGTATATATTAAAAACTTAAAATATGTTTACTGAATACATATTTAAATATATAGTTTTTAGTAAGGCAGAGTGGAGTAAGAGCGTAGTTGGGGAAGTGCATTATCGGGCTTTTTTTATTATAAGATAAATGAAATTTTGCTATTTGGATATTGTAGTATTCTACTATCAGTTAATATCAACCTATCGACATAGATAACGCATCATGAATGATGCGATTTCAGTATTTACATCGAATTTTACAAAAGCCTCGCGTCCAAACAGCGCACACAACTTTCACAATATATTAAAAATGCAATAATTCTTAGGATAATTTCATATTAGGAGCTATTCTTTTTGGTAAGCACGTAGAATATTGATTAAAGTTTACAGTAAATAAACAATATTTATTGATATTGTAAAATTTTTTGAGAATATCCCTGGTTCGCTCTTGCACCGTAAATATTGTTACCTGGGACAAGTGCAGATCATCACCTTGGGGTAATCGCGTATTAGGCTTTTCTTGTCACATAATACGTTCAGCTTTATTGTTTCGTGTTCTAAAATTTATTTTGTTTATTAACTTATTTTTCTAGAATATAACATGGTAGGTAGCTACGTCAGAAAAACCAAAAGGAGGCGATTTCAGAAGAAACGAACGGAATGTGGACATCAAGGATTAGGTAAACTGGATACGAATCTTCGCCGATTTTTAAAACTCCGTTTCCTGCAACCACTAGATGGCATTAGTGTTTGTGAAAAGATGGCGTCCGGTGGTCACTGCTGTTGTGCTGCTTCTTTTTGCAGCAATTATAAGAAGAAAACACCAGAAATATCATTCTTCCGATTTCCCAGAGATGCTGGAAGATATGTGTAATAATAGCATAATAGTATTGTAATCATCTGCCGTCTTATGCGTTCTTCGAATGTAGAATTTAAATATGGCCGACGAACAAATATTGT
>AYEL01052825.1:0-66626 GCA_000484575.1 Olivierus martensii
ATGCTTTTATATATATATATATATATATATGTATGTATATACATGTACAAATATTAATTTATACATTTAATGAATTCAAAATATTAAGGAATAAACAGATTTCAAACATAAAAAAATGGTATTTAACAGCTTCCAAAATGGCAGTCAGATTAAAATAATAAAACTTTTCAGATTAGTAATTAAACCAAAGGCAATTAACAATAATGTTGGAGTATTGGGTTTGCCAGATTATCTGAATTATACTGTATTATTATTAAATATAATCTTTACTAAACTAAAATAAATATACTTTAATATTAGGCTAGGGAAATTCTTGAGAGACAAAAAAGCAAGGATGGAATCTCAGCAGAAGAAATATTAGAACTGCAGAAACAAATAATTTATTTACAACAAGAATTAAATTGTGTTAAAGAAGAACTGAATAAAAATATTGTTGAGAATAAATTGCAGTCGGATCAAATAGAACATTTAAAAGTTGTTAATTTATCTATGGATGAATTAAAAGGTAAACTGGATGCTTTACAAAATGAAAAATATCTTCTTATAGAAGAAATTAATCAGTTGAAATTAGAAAAAGATAACTATTGTCTATTATATGAGAAATCTCAAGCTTCAGAAATATTAAATGAACAATTACAGAAAGAATATAATATTTTACAGGAAAATAATTTGAAATTAAAGGATGAACTTGATATTTCTTTAAAACATTGTGAAGAACTAACAATTGCTGTAGATTCTTCAAATGAAAAAATTAAGGAATTTATTGAAAAACATAAGCAATATGAAGAAGTTTTATCACAGATTAAAGATTTAAATCAAGAAGTTGAAAGGTTAAATTGTGAACTTCATAAAAGTAATACAGAGAAAATTAACACACAACAACAATTAGATGCTTCTCAATTTCAATTAGATAATTTGAACCATCAGTGTATAGTTTTGAAAGAAGAAATAGAAAATCTGCATAAGAATTATAAAATCATTCTGGAGGACACTAAACGAGAATTAACAGAAAAGCATGAATTTGAACTTCAAGAGAAAGAAATGACATTAAAAAAAGAATTTACTTATTTTCAAGAAAAGTTATTAAAAGAAGAAGAAGAAAAATATCTGAAATGTAAAGAATTATTAATATGTCAACATGATAATGAATTAGAAAAGTATAAAAAGGAAAACCGAGCTCTTTTAGAACATAATGCAGAATTAGAAAATAGATTAAAAGATTTAGAAAATATCCAAATGAAAACAACTGAATTTCATAAAGTACAGCTTGAAACAGATTTAAAAAATAATTTGGTACATCTAAATCATGAAAATATTGTTACAAATTTAGAATATGACAAAGATAGTATGTCTTCTTTAGAAATATCTACTATGGATAATAATTCAGAAAAATACAAAATGAATGTTGAAAAATACAAAATGAATGTTGGTGATTCAGAATTTTATATACAGAATAATTTTATAGAGAATAATGATTCAAATTCAACAATTGAAGAAAGTTCATTTGTACAAAATATTCCAAATTTAACTTTAGAGCAGTTTAGAAAAATTACAAAGGATGATGAACTTCAAAAATATATTGATGATGCTATTTTAAAATTGAAAATTGATAAAGGAGAAACAGAAAGTAAACTATTAGATAAAATAAATAGTTTAGAAATAGCAAATCAAGATTTAGAATTGAAATTAGAAGAGTTAAAAATGCAATATGATCACTTACAGTCTTGCAAAGTAAAAGGTGAATCAGATAAGAATAATGAACATGGAACAAATTCTGTTTGTCGTGATGACGAATTCTTTAATCAAACAACTTACATATCTGAAATAGGAGTTTTAAAAAATAAATTACACCTAGAAAGTAAAATAAAAGAAAGTTTATATGTGCAAATAATAAATCTTAAGAGGAAATGTGAGTTATATGAAAATTATCAGAATGAAATGAGATCTCAAATGGAAGGACTGCGTCAACAGTTAAAGTATGCTTGGAACCAATATGATAAAGTTGTTAAGAATATATTTGATGAATCCTTTTCTAACAGAGTGCAAAATCTCACAAATAATAACTCAGAAGAAAAGTTTGAATCAAAATTAGAAATTGGTGATTCAGATACATCTTTATCTTTTAATAAGTCTGATAATTTAGAAATGGAAATATCTGCATTGAGAATAGAAATGAAAGAAATGCAAGAGATTTTTACCAAAGAAAACACTTTGTTGCGTTCAGCTCTTCATCAACAAAACACTTCTGAAATTGTCAACACACAAAACCAGTGCAATTGGGAATCAGATGAAGTGCTAAATATTCATCAAAAATTTTTAATACTTATGGATAGTAACCACGAATTATTAGAAGAAAAGCAAAGTCTACAGATTCAATTATTGAAACAAGAAGAATTATTTAAGAAACTATTGAACTTATTTGATAATGAAAATAATGATCAACAGGTTAGTGATATATAAAAATAAAAGTATTGCATTTTAATTTTAATGTTAATGTAATTTTTTTTATAATAATAATAATTGTAAATTTTTTATTAATAGGAAATATTGCAACAGCATTTAGATGAATTACAACAGCAAAATAAAAATCTGATTTTTGAACTAAAACAACATACTACTATCCATGGAAATATTTCAAAATTATTGTCAAATGATATATTTCAAGAATATTTGCAAATTCAAAAAAAACTTCTATTGAAAAAGGTTGGAATTTTTTTTTATCTGTTAATTTAAATAGGCAAGTTAAAGTAAAATATTTTAAAATAATGTTTTTTTTTTTTGATACAGAACAAATATATGTTCTGTTTGCAAGTTACAAAAGTGAATATGTTGCTTTATAATATTTAAAAGCAAAAATTAATTTAGTAGTGTTCTATATATTGCTTGATTTTGTGCATTAAATTTTTGATGCAGTATTTTATATTGAGTTGTCTCCTTTTCAGTCAGAGAAAAATATGAAACCATAATATTGCAAAACTGCATCACCATACTCCATATAGCCCCAAAAATTTTGATTCAGAATATTGGTGAAAAATTATTTTTCTGACTTATGCAAAATCATATTATATGACTTGAGCTCTAATTATATATATATCTCAGAGAATACCTATATGCTATTAATTTTACCATATGAACTAGTAATATATTTAAATACAAAAAAGTGTGTATTAATATATAATATTGTATTAAAATAAATATATTTCTTAAAAATATTCAGTTTTTTGAATTTTTTTTTTCAGAAAATTTAAAATTGTGAATTGAATCTGTAGTAATAATTATGATACTATAATAAAAAATTCAATCTCCAAATATATAAATAACATGTATATAAGTGTGTTTATATATATCCAGCACAGTTCTCTACAAAATTGTTAAATAGTATGCTTATCAAATTAGGACTTTTGACCACATTTTCGTTCTAATTTAAGATTTGAAAGAATATATATGTAGATTCTTCAAATGAGTATATATATAGATTCTTCAAATATGTAAAGTTTATATAATTACAAGTATATTTACCTATGTAATATTAGTTTGCATTAGAATAAAAATAACAAATAAAGAAAGAAATTACAAATAGTTCCAGACTTTTATAAGTAAATTTGTTTTTAGAGTATTCTTATAAAGTAAAACTTATAAACTATTAACCAAATATCTCAAGCTAAATATCCCTAGTGACCAAATTTGAAGTTAAACTGTAATATAATAATTATTTATTAGCCATTTATTATGGTGCTACCATTTGTGGAATTAATAATTAATTAAATTTATGCTAAGATGATACCATCTATTAGTTAATAATTTGACTTTAATTTTTATTGTTTTCTGAAATTAAAAATCATGCCACCTGACCAGGAGTCAAACCAGGGATTTTGAGTTACTTCCCAATATCTTAACTAATTAGACTACAATGGCCTCAGACAGACTGTTATTTTAGGAAAACTTATATTATGATTAATTTAGTTTATCATATTAGGCCAACACTAGCACTCCCATGCAGACTAATATCAGATTAGGCCCAGCTAATTATTAAATCAGCAGATGATGGTATCATAGTATTAATTAATAAATAATTATTAAATTACAATTTAACTCCATATTTGGTCACTAGAGTATTTGGCTTAAAGTATTTGGTTATTACATTCCTCCTAGTAGCTTTAATTAAGATATATCTTATAAAAATAGGAATTGATTTTCTATAGAGAAAATGTTGAAAACAGGAGTTCTTTTCTGGCATTGAAATTTGACCATAATAAATTTAAGTAAATCAATAAAATCAATAGCTTATTATTAAACAATGATTTATTTATCTAAAGACATGAAAATATAGCCTTAAAATAATCAAGCAAATAATAATAATAATAATAATGAAATTATTTGTCATATAAATGTAAAATATTTAATCTTTGTTATTATTGACAGATAAGTAGATGTGCCTTTATACAGACGAACTGGTGCTTTAGTCACAATATGGGAATGAAAGATAACAATATAATGTGCTGATCAAACTGTGTTGGTCAGAATGTTATTCTGCTTCTTGTTCTACCAGTTGGATTTTTTAGATTTTGTAGCAGATAATGGAGTTTCTGTTATAGATCTATTTGTACTGTATTGTACAACTGCATACATGATTTGAAATGCCTATTTATGAATTTTAGTATTTATTTATTGCAATTAATATTCATATTTTCTTCTTCTTCTATACTTCTTTTGATATTTTGTATTTGAAAAAATAACTTGTAAACCTGGGAACTCATAAACTAAAAGCTACCTATATATCAAATTATTTGTAAGCTAATGCATTATATTTACATAAAACTTTATTATAAGGAGGTCAATTGACTGTGTAGAATTGTACTTTTGTTACTTTAGAATTTAAAAAATCTATATATGCATATTTCATTTATGTGCTTTTTTGTGATGATACTATATTTACTTCACTTTCTTATTTTATTTTTGATATTTAATAATATTAAAACAGAATATTGGCAGTAAGGTGGTCATAAAAATGGCTTTTGGCTGAAATATAAATAAAAATTGTTAATAATAAAAAGTAGAAATGAATTTGAAATTTTAAAATAAAATTTAAGTTTTTATGACATTTGTTATCTTTCTCGATCATCTTGTTTATGATTTTAACAGAATTAAGTGCATTTAATTTTATGATACATTTTCTACTGAGCCATTTAGTTTTCCAAAATTATATTATAAAATATAATTTTAAACTGTGATTATCAATCATAGTTTAAAATTCATTTAATAAAATTACAGTATAAAAAATATTGTATTTTCCTGGAAATATTTATAACATACAATTTGCATGCGGCATAAAATTTCTCTTATTTATATAATGTACAATATTATTTTTTATTGACTCTTAATATAAATAGCTGCACCAATATCTACAAACATTGCAATATAATGATAAATTGCAGAATATAGACTATTAATATTAATTCAGAATATTTTAAAATTTACATATAAAAATGATTTCATAATTGATTAACACAAATATTTTTTATAGATAGAAGATAAAGAATTGTTAGAAACAGAGATTGCACGATTGAAAAAGGAACTTGAACATCAAACTAAAGAGTTTCATAGATTAGAAGAACAGTTATCTCAAAGACATATTTTAGAACAAGCACTTCATAAAAAAAAGCGAATCCTTGAAGAAGAATTGTCTGAAATTCACCATAAACTGCAAGAACAAGAAGAAAATCTGACTGCTGAAAAAATGAAACTTAAGGCAGAATTAAGAGAGAAGGATTTAATTATTAAACAGAAAGAATTAGATGTCCATCAGAAACAGGTATTAGCTTATTTTCTGAGATAGAAAATTATTTAAAATATATAAATGAAAATGAATGATAACTATTCTGATTCTGGATGAATTATCATTCTTAACTTAAATCAAATATTTAATAACTCTTGAATTATTGTAAGCAATAATTATTTTAAAATTCACATATAAAATTTATATTATTCATATAATATATGTTGAAAAAAGAACTTGTAAACATGGGAACTCAAACTAAAAGCTACCTATATATCAAATTATTTGTAAGCTAATGCATTATATTTTGAACCCTTTTTTTCAATTAATCATCAATTATAACAATCATAATAGAACAAAGAATAGAAATAGGGAGACCCTTGACTTACATAGATCCATATATGTGTAAAGATTCTCTAACTAAAAACAAAAATATACTGATTGTAGAAGATAAAACTATAAAAGCAGAAATAAAAGCATTTTTCTCCTAATTTCATCATTTATCATATATATGTGTATTTATGGGCTTACCAGGTTAGTTTAATTTTAGTTAGTAATTTAAGCCCTGATCTGGACCTTTCCTGAAAAACAGAAAATGAGGGATTCGGAATTGAATTCTGATCCTACAAGATTGTAAGTGACTGCTTTACCATTTGACTTAATGTGCTTATTATTTAATATAACTATTTTTAATATTATATCTTTGTGATACAATAATAGAGTACTATTTTAGTACTGTTTAGGTAAAGTTGCTAAAACTTGAATGTTTTCAAAAACTCAAGCTAACAAGCTAGTACTAAGGAAAAGGTTAGGAATGTTTGTGTATCCAAGTTATTTTTATAAATATTATTTATTAACTCATTGAACTTGAAAGTCCAATAATCATTGGTCAACTTAGTTATGATCATAATAAAAAACTTTTACTTTTTATTTCATGATACATGGATCATCTGGGCCAAACTACTCAAAATATAATGTTCATAAAAAATACTATAGTGTATAACAGATACTTGTAAAAAGCAAAGCAGTCTAGCATATATATCCAATAATGATCAAAAACTTTAAAAGGTAATTGATAAAATAAAACAAAATAAACAAATAACAGCTTTAAAATACAAAATATAAAAATTAATTCATAAAAATAGTGGAACAATTCATTATGAATTATGAACTTTTCATGTAAAAGAAAAACCATAGCCTAAACTCTATGCCTAAAATACCACTTTCTGATAAAAAAAAGGCTATAATTATTAAAATTCAAAATTCTTTTTTCTAGCATTTTAGGTAGGATATAAACATTTTTATTATAGTTATGTGGGGTCCGCGGAGCGACTGTGGCATCAGGATATTTATAGCCAAAAACGCGGATATGTGGCGCTTTCGTGGGTAAGGATGGAGAGGAGAAATATCTCCAGTGATGCAATGACTGACAACGATACGGTTGAAAACAAACCTGGATCTTTATTGAGAAAGAGAGATCCCTTTACAAATGTTGCTGACCCGAACACAGGGAGCAGCACATTGTAAAATAGTTGGAGGATAAATACCTTTTATGATTATTTAACAAAGTCCTTAGAGTTCTAGTTGTTGAAATGTTCTTTGAATACACAAGGTGATTTTTCTTCGGAACAATTCTTTTGTATTTCCCTTTTTTATATTACAGTTCCTTCTTTATTTCCAACTTCTTCTTTGCACAAACACACAAATACAACGTATGATTTCGATGGATCCTCAGACCGCTTTCGGCGCACACCTTTCTTTTACCGTACCTTCTCTCGGACTCTCGACTCACTCTCTGTCTTGGACTTCCTTTCTTACCTATTTTTCTTTCTCCTTCCCACGTATTTTGTTTTTACAAAGTTAACCTTTCGTTTACATTATCGCGTTCCTGGCGATACCTGGCCTCATAATTTGATCGAGTCGTCGCCATAATATCTCGTGCTTCGTCGAGACTTATGTTTTTGTATATAAAATTCTGCTGATAATCGAGTTTATGTTTTTGTATATAAAATTCTGCTGATAATCGAGACACATTAATTGATTGTTTATCATTAATTAACATCTTCCTGAGGATGTTTATATATTATTTTACAACACTATTTCTTTTATTATTTATAATTATATTAAATTTATCCTTTTTTTTTATTTTGTATTATTTATTGGGAAAAGTTTCCGTAGCAAACGAGAAACTTCATCCATCTACACTTTACATTCCTTTTCTTTTTTTTTTTAACTTATCTATTCATACAATTAATAGTTCATCATAGAGAAAATGCGCACTATACAAATATAGTCGCGATTCTCACAGTTATTGTACAGTTCAATAACTATAATAAAGATGTTTATATCCTACCTAAATGCTAGAAAAAAAATTTTCATTTAAAGGTAGCATAATTTTCAAACATTAGTATTAAAATCCTTTCCAAATAAAACTTTTAAAAGTGATTAAAAGCAGAATGATTTAAAAGCCATAAATATTTGGCAGTAAAATAAATGTTAAATGAATGAAAAGTATGATTTAAGTATAAATTTTTATTTAAAATATTAAATAGCAGTTGTATCTTGGTATTTATAGGAGGAAAGTTTTTTTGTAATAAAAGAATCTTAAAATTCATAGATATTATGTGCATAATTAGATTTTCTTAATATCAGTTCTCTATCATTTGCTAATAACAATGCCATTCCTGTAACATATTACATCTCCAGGTGGACAGTTGAGAAAGGGGATAGATAATACTCAAATAATTTTTCCAAGATGGGAATCTATCTCAGATGTTTTGGTTGAAAAATCGAAACATTCCTTGTACTGAGTCTGATGTATTGAAATATAGTTTCATGCCATGTTCTTAGACAATATCATATAGATTACATGAATTAGCATTCATGTAATCTATATGATAGTTTTCTACAACTATACTATAAATTTCCAACACATTTTCTGTCTCTTATCCAGGAAATATAAGAAAATAAGGCTTTATTCAACTAAGTTAAGAAAATAAGACTATTAAGTTTCACTGCCTGAAAAAGTTGAATTTTTAATTAATTTAGTTTTTGCTCTTGACTTAATAACAAAATGATTCTAAGTGAGGCTTCATTAAATGAGGATTTAGTATTTAAAATATAATTAAAATTTATGGAAAGAAAGCAGCACTTGCCTATCATAATAAGTTTACTTTTTAAATGCAATATTTCATTCAAATCCTGTCATAAGGAAAATATTCTTTTATAGAATCATTCCATGAAATTATTAATGTTAATAGATTTATGATTGATACTGTCTTGATATCCATATTTTTTATAGAAATAAATATCAAGATATCTTAATAGCCTGGAAAATATATATTAATATAGATATAACTATTTAAAAAAAAATTGATAGAAACACAAATATAGATGATCATTAATGATTGTTAGCTTTACTGTTAGAGTTAGGTACCCTCAATATATAATAGTATTAGAATTGATTGATTATAATAGATATTAATGCATATTCTAATATTATTTAATTGTATAAGGTATTCCATAAGTCTGGAAACATAGGGAAAATGAGCATCTGCAGAATGTGCTCAATATGTTTGTCTCTCTGTTGCACACAGTGGTGCAGTCTAATCATCCAATCCTGGAGAACATGTTGAATGGTCTCTGGTGTGATTTGTGAACACATTCCAGTGATGCGCTCCCATAGATGTGCAAGGGATTGAATCTTCCCTGCATAACCAATGATTTCAAGTGGCCCCAGAGATAAAAGTCCAAAGATGTCAGGTCTGCACTTTGTGCTGGCCATTCCACCAGTTTGGCAGTTAGGACCTAGCTTCATGAGCTAGGTCCTAACTGCCAAACTGTAATGGGGAGGAGCACCATCCTGTTGGAATTATGCAGGAGAAGAATCCTCTTTGTTCAGAATACTGGGTTCAGGTATGCATCACATATCACTGTCACCAGGAAGAAAAAGGGCCAGTGATCTAAAGGCCAATCCCTCTAAATTCCACACCAAACCTATGTTTCCAGATTTATGGGAACTCTGTATTTAATGTTATTAATATAAATCAATATTTTTTATAACATTCAGAATATATATATCTATATTTGTTAAAACATTATTCTTTATATTCTGTTATACAAATTTTTACAATGTTTAAATTTTGTAAGCACAAGTAGAGAAAAATCTTGATTTAAAACAGGATTCTATTCAAACTACTAGATAGTAACATTGAAATGCCTTATATTTATCCATTTTTCATTCCCGTTAGTCATTAAATGTAATATTAAATTTAGTAATACATTACCATAGGAATCAGATACAAAATAAGCATTGCTATTATAAGTAGATTATTAGGGCATGTACTTTATATGAAATTATATTGACCAATCACAGGATTTGCAGATATTACATATTCTTATAGTCATAGTTAAGAATTCATTCTTTATTTCCTAATGCAAAATTGATATAGAAAAACAAACAGCATTAATCAGGTGGAAGAGTTTATTATTTTAGTAACATTTTCAACTCACTCCTAAAGACATCCTTATCTGCATTTGATCTGAAATAAATTTTTTCTCCTGATTAGTGTGCTTGTTTTACTATATCATAGTTTAGGATTACTTATATTATGTGTTGTGTTTGTTGTTTATTATTCGATGAATTATAATAACAAATGATTGATTGTAAATTGATTAAAAAGTGTTCTTGTATTTACTGTTGATATTATTTTAGATATTAAAATTTATTTCAAGATAAAAGTGGGATATCTATACTATTTAAATTATAATTAATAATCAACTTTTTACAGCTATAAAAAGTAGATTTAATAATTCAACATTTTATTAACAGAAATTTACTAATAAATTTCCTATATTTATAGATTGAACTACAGGGTCAAGCAGCAACACTGAAAGCAGATCATGAAGCTTCTGTTACTAACATGCATATCAGATTCAGTAAAGAAGTATATAATTATATTTCAAAATTATGTAATGATTTAGAAACCATTCATAAACAAGACATGGAATTGTTAAAAAATAATATGGTGAAAGAATTTGCAGCAAAAGAAATTAAAATATCTGAAAACCATAGATCTGAATTGGCTGAATTGAAAAAGTTCTATGAAGAACAGGTAAGATGCAATTAATTTTTAATACTTGATATTGTAGAGAAAGAATTTGGTTTCAATGATTATTTAAATGCTTAACATGAAATTTTAGAATTCTATAATTTGATACTATTGTTTATTTTTATTTATCATTATTCTGATGAGGTTAATTTTATCCCTTCTGAAACTTTTATTATGTGGCCTATTTGATATTATTCGGTGAAGTTTTGTAAATTTTGTATTTTTACAAAATTTTTTAAATAATTTTCAAATTAATTAGGAGAAGAAAAATTAATAAATATTAACATTTTCATTATGTAATTGACAACTTACGAAATTTGTTCATTATTACATTTTTGTAAGAATTATATTTGGATTTTTTAATGAAGTTATATGAATATTAATACATTTAATTGAAACTGAAATTCCAAATTTGCATTGCAAAAATGTGTTAATATTTTCTATGAGAAGTTTTCAATTACAGTATAGTCCCAGTTATCCAAGGTAATATGGATGAAGAAATCTTCAGTAATCAAAAACTTGAATAGCATAGAACCATGGTAATCAAATTGTGGCTCATGAGCCACATGCAGCTCTTTGGTAATTTCAACATGGCTCTATACGAAGAAAAATCAATAGTTAATATGGAGCATATACCTATTTAATTTAAAATTAATATATTTATAATTTTTTTATTTTTGTAAAAAGTAGCATGCATCTATTAGAAATAAATGCATGTGAAATATATAATAAACAATTTTTGAAACCATTGTTAAGATTACTGAAAAAATTGATGCAGCTCTCATTGACCCAAAAAGAATTTTATTTTTGGCCCTTAAGTATTTGAGATTCTCTTATGTGACATTAGTGACATGAAGCCTTCATGTGCCATCCCTTGCATAGAAGGTTGGATAAATTATTAAATAAACTGGATTTAAATATTTTAACCTCTTGAGTGCTACATACGTAAATTTCTGCATATAATTAAATTAAGCCTAATTAATTTATAAAAAATTAAAATTATAATATCTCACTTAATTTTTAATGAAATCTTTTGAATTTTTCATATTTTATAGAGAATTTCAACCTCTTTCTAACAATATAAGTATTTTGTGGAGTTTTAATTTTTTTTCACAACTTTTTGTTTTATATATGAAATCTCAGAAAACAATATTGTTATATGAAATCTTAGCCTTCCAATAAAACAATTGATATTTTTAGATAGCCATATCTCCTCTAAACAAAATAAACCATAAATAAGGAAATTCAGATGAAATTTGCAGAAATTATTTATAAAAACCAAGATTTATGTAATTTTTGTTGAATGAAATTACATCATATAATTATTACAAAAATTACATAAATTTAATGAATTATTGTCATACTTTTTAATGTTTCATATTTATTAACTTGTTTTTGTATTATTTGTACAATTTTTAGTATAAATAGTATAGATTCATATAGACAGAAATTTCTTAATAATTCAACAGATGTTCAATTGCTACAAGCTTTTGAAGTGCCAATCAATTTTACCATAAATATAAAAATGTGAAAGTTGAAAAGCTTAGTTACATATTGTGCAATTAGAGCATCTAAATACAATATTATGTTAATACATCATTTTTGTGTATATAATTTCATACTTTACAGTTTTTTCCTATCTTTAAAATGAAAAAAATGCTTATTAAACCATCATTTCAACAATAAACAGACATTATTGGTATAACTCAAGATATTTTCCTTATTATCTAATTAGAATTGATGCAAAAGTGATGGTTTAACACAAGAAGACTACTTTGAAAATAGTTGATATGTTTAATATGCAAATACTGAAACTTTTTGATTATATCATGTATATTTCTCTAGCTAAGACATTATTTCATAAATATAACAGTCAATGATCTGAAAAATATCTACAAAAATTAGTTTTATAAACAAAAAATAGTAGAGAATGATTATTCTTTAATATTTATAATCATATAAATTTTTCAATAAACATATTAATAATTTCTTAAGAAAATCAAATTTTATCATAAAACGAATAACTATATTTTATTTTTTGAATAGATAACTACTCTTCATTCAAAAAAAGAGCATAAGCCAGAAGAATTAGAGAAAAATTATATAGAAAATTTGGGAAGAGAAGAATTGGTTGAAGGATTCATCCAAAAGTGGAATAAATATTATACAGAAGTTTCTCAATTCAGAATTCAATTAGATTTAGTTCATCAGAATATATTAGATAATATTATTATTCATTGTAAAAAATTGAAAGAAGAAGAAATGGAACAAGTGGAACAAATATATAAGGTTTAAAAATATTTTAAAATAGTATTATTTTTTTTTAATATTTTAAAAAAATATAAATTATATAATATAATAAATTAAAATAAAAAAAATTAAAATTATTAAAAAAATTAAAATAAAAAATTTTTATTATATTTATTCAAAATAAAATATAAAAAAAAGTTAAATTTTTAGATTTTTCTATATAGAAAATCTAAAAATTATTAACAAAAATATAGATAGTTTAATGAATAATATAATTTTTATTGATTTTCATAACATTTTGGGTTTTAATTAACTATTCAGTTCTATATTTTAATTTGAATCAAGTAATTTTGATAATTATAAAACTATTGAGATTTTATAATAAATCCAAATAAAAATTTCTATTTGAAATTTTTTTCATAAAAATGGTTTCAAAAATTCCAGAATAAACATTAATCAAAAAATGCAATATTAAAGAATTATATTTGACAACAAGCACTAGTTTAAAGTGGAAAATTAAATAATTTATTGAAGCGCTTTCGACTTTAATAAGTCATCTTCAGCATACAAATTTAAATAAAAATAATAATAACAAACTAGTGCTTGTCAAATATAATTCTTGGTTTCTAAATGGAACTTCCTGCTTATTAGTATGCAATATTAAAGCTACAAGTTTTTCTAAATCAGTCTCTAAGTGACTTATGTTAGTATAAGAGTTCATGTATTTACACTCATTGTCTTATGATAATGAGATCTTACAAAATCAATCCCTTATGATATTCTGAACTTGGTTATTTTCAATAACTAAATATACAGCACACTTGGCAGTAGTGACTTCAAAAGTATTTTATTTAACAAATAAGTACTTTCGGTCTATTTACTAGACCATCTTCAGTGTTATATTGGCTTACAAAAAACGTAAAAGAACATAAAAACATAATAACGTAAAAGAACATTGTTCTTTTATTTATTTTTAATTATTATATATTTAAATATTTTAGAAAAAAATAATAGAACTTAACAGTCAGAAAGAAAAACTTTTGAAAGAAGAACATGTTCGATTAAAGAATCTTGAAGCTAAAATGAATCAAGAAAAGATAGCTGCTTTGAGTGAACAACATAAAATTCTTACAGAACAAAGTAATAAAGAAGTATTAACACTTATTGAGAAACATAAAAAAGAAATTAATTTAATTAAAGACCAACATAAAATGGCAATAGAGAAAGTAACAGGTAGTTTTAAATTTTATTTATTGATATAAAGTTTAAAAAAATTTACTGATTCATTAAAATTATCTGTAGTTACTGGAGACAAAAGTGCTGTTAATCAGATAGAAATAATCAAACATCAATTGGCTGAAGAACATCATAGATATATAGAGGTAATAAGTTTAAAAAATACTTTTCTTTTAAAATGTTTACAAAATTTAAATCTTAATGCATTCTGACTTCTAGTTGCACATTCCTTTTGATTGAAATGAATTTTAATCTTTAAATAAATGAATAAATGGTAATATATATGTATACTAGCACACCCGTGCCCGGCGTTGCTCGGGCAATTCATGGTGTGTTATTTAAGTTTCTCTTTCTCTTAGTCTCCCGATGAATTTTTTTTTTAAATATCCGGAATCAAAGTGTTAATCTAATTAATATCTTGGCATTTTTCAGATAGAAAAGATGTTATTACCTTATCCTTATTATACAAATTGTACTGATTACGTTAAACCTACAAATAAACCATATGATAAGATCTTTCATAATGAGGTAAAATAAGAGATAAATTAATATTTCATTAAATATAATTCTTGTTTTTTTAACATTCTTATTGTATTTTAGCATTGTTTAGCTGAATGTTAGAAGGATTTGTTTACAAAAATATGTAAATGCATTACAAATGATTATCCATTTCATATTGAAGGAAAATTTTGCAGTTCTAAGAGTAAGTATTGTTCCCAGCATAGCAAGTTATTTTTTGAATATCCTGTTTGTTAACATAATTCAGGAAAAATTTCCGAATTTTTATATTAGTTGAATTAGAATGTATTATGAATACAAGCACGAATCCATGTTATTTTAAATGCCAGAGAGATTGCCGGTAAGTCAATTTTTTCCTCATAATTCTTGCTAAACTTTGTGAAAAACAGTATTTAAATATAATAAATTTTATTTGTATCTTTTTTTCTAAATCTTTTACTTTTTTCTTACTATCACGTTCAAGTTTTACTTTTTTCGAATATAAAGTTGAAGAAATACCAATTCAGTTCTTAACTGTAGAGGAAAATTTTTAAAAATGACCAAATCAACACACACAAGTCAGTTTAATAACTAATTATTAATAAATTGATCAGAGAGCAAATGTTTGTTAACATAATTCTGGAAAAATTTCCGAATTTTTATATTAGTTGAATTAGAATGTATTATGAATACAAGCACGAATCCATGTTATTTTAAATGCCAGAGAGATTGCCGGTAAGTCAATTTTTTCATCATAATTCTTGCTAAACTTTGTGAAAAACTTAGTATTTAAATATAATAAATTTTATTTGTTTCTTTTTTTCTAAATCTTTTACTTTTTTCTTACTATCACGTTCAAGTTTTACTATTTTCGAATATAAAGTTGAAGAAATACCAATTCAGTTCTTAACTGTAAGTAGAGGAAAATTTTTAAAAATGACTAAATCAACACACACAAGTCAGTTTAATAACTAATTATTAATAAATTGATAAGAAAGCAAAAAGTAAGTCATTTCAATTTTTTATTCGTTTCAGGGTAAACACATCCTTACATTTGATGATAAGATCAAAAATATCAGGTAATTCATAAATTTTTCATAACAATTTATAAATAATTAAATAATTTTTGTTTTTCATATAATTCAGAAAACAATTTTCAATAATGAATATATATTTCAAGAATAGAGAATTGCAGATATATAAGTTAAAACCTAAGTTCCAGCCAATTGAACTATTCAGCTATATTGGAGGATATATTGGAATATGGCTGGGGATATCTCTGATTGCAATTTGTGATTTTCTTCAAGTCATATTTGTGTATGTTTATCATATAGTTAAAGACAAAATCTCTGTCGAAAAGAAGAATTAAATTAAACCTTACTTCGATGAAGTCTAAACATCTAAGTTTAAACGTATAGCTTTTAATATCATTTATAAAGAATTTTATAAGAAGCTAAATAAAAAATACTATATTGTAATCTTTCTATATGTCTAATGTAATCTAATACAATACTTTATTCTAATACGTTGTAAATTAGTAAAATAAATTATTTAAAAATTTTTCTATTATGTCTTAATTAGAAATATTATTCAGTATAATGTAATGTACTGTACAGTACATAACTAAATAAAATGAATTAAAAAAATGTAATTTTATTACAATGGACTCGCGATTTTACGAACCTCCAATTTACGAACTACAAGCTTTTACGAAATATTTAGTTGGTCTCAAAAGTCCTTAATGTTAATTAATGCCATTCCCATTTACGAACTCTCAATTTTATGAACTTTTTTGGGATCCGTACGAGTTCATAACATTTAGAGTCCACTGCTTATGCTTTTAATTGAATATTCTATCAATATAATATGATTGTTTTAGATGATAAAATTTTAATATATTATGTATTTTATTGATCAGTGTTCGCACGTATTACGCTTGAGAATTTTATAAATATTACGAAGTTTATGATTACAACATACAGTGCAGTATTATTTAAAAAAATACATATATACATATCTACTTCTACTTTAAATATCTAAACCTTTAAAGTTTCTCGGTTTGTTTGGAAAAGTAATCTTTATCATTATAAAATTTTTTTCAGTGAATTTAATTAAAAATATCTTCTGAATCTTTTCGAAAATTAAATTTATAAAAATTTACTTCAATTATTTGTAAAAAATATAAGACTTATAAAAACTAATAGGAAGAAATCTGAACTTCAAAAATTTGTAAAAAAATTAAATTTTATAACTAATTTTCTCTTCATTCACTACTTCAAATAGTTCACTTTTAACTCTGTAACAAAATATATAGTATACTGTATTTAAAATTTTTAAATATTTTTCATATTCTAATAACTTTGCATTCTATATTCTTGTGGTTTGGTTGAAAATGATTTTATTAAATTACAGCATATACAGTATAATCTTTTTGTCACCCTTTATAATGTATAACAATTGTGATCACTAGCTATGATATTAAAATGCAAGTTGGACCAGAATTCAAAAAATTTTTGGTATTATAGCGAAAATGACTAAATTATATAATCATTTAATATTATCTTTTATATTTTTATCACATCAAATAGTTCACTTTTAACTCTGTAACAAAATAAATAGTTATACTGTATTTAAAATTTTTAAATATTTTTCATATTCCAATAACTTTGCATTCTATATTCTTGTGTTTTGGTTGAAAATGATTTTATTAAATTACAGCATATACAGTATAATCTTTTTGTCACCCTTTATAATTTATAACAATTGTGATCACTAGCTATGATATCAAAATGCAAGTTGGACCAGAATTCAAAAAATTTTCGGGATTATAGCGAAAATGACTAAATTATATAATCATTTAATATTATCTTTTATATTTTTATCAAATTTTATTATTGTTGGATTTTTTGAGATAACCAGCAAATATTTGAACACTGAAAACTCTTGTGAATTGAATCGAGAATATAATTTTGGCCTAGACTTAAATTTTTTTTTGCACAAAAATTGGGTTACATATCGTCGTGATAATTTTTAAATGTTGATTTCAAAGATTTGAACACTGAAAACCCTTGTGAATTGAATCGAGAATATAATTTTGGCCTAGACTTAAATATTTTTTGCACAAAAATTGGGTTACATATCGTCGTGATAATTTTTAAATGTTGATTTCAAATATGTTACCAATTTTTTTCTGATTCAAAACTGATCTCAAAAGACGAATATTTTGTTTTGCAGTTTAATCTAATTTTCTATTGGATAGCGATTTTCTCAATCCCTATTAAATGAGGAGGAATTCAAGCTTTGCCACAAAGTGCCCATCCGAGTGATCAAAAGACGAATATTTTGTTTTGCAGTTTAATCTAATTTTCTAGTGGATAGCGATTTTGTCAATCCCTATTAAATGAGGAGGAATTCAAGCTTTGCCACAAAGTGCCCATTCGAGTGATGGAGTAAGCTGAACTATAAAGGATAGTGTCGACGTGCTTGGCCCATCGACGTTCATCCATTAAGTTCAGATGACTACGAATGAGTTTCCAAAAGGCGTGACCCATAATCAGTTTCATCAGTTTTCTAAATGGAAAGGAATAATTTCGATGCAGCTAATCACACCCTGGGTGATTGTATTTAAGCATATTAAATCCAGAATTGATTTCAGATCTAACATCAACAAAACGTTTCACCAAGATCCGATATGATTCTGCGAATCCATCCTTGTAATCAGTTTCATCAGTTTTCTAGATGTAAAGGAATAATTTCGATGCAGCTAATCACACCGACTCAGTTGGGTGATTGTATTTAAACGTATTAAATTTTCACCTGAAGATCCAGAATTGATTTAAGATCTAACATCAACAAAACGTTTCACCAAGATCCGATATGATTCTGCGAATCCATCCTTAGATCTCACTATAATTCATAAGGGGATCACTGCCTGATTCTATCAGAGCTGTGAGTGGCTTCTGTTGGACATTGAAAGAGCCTTATTACTTAATATTTTCTCGAGTGAAAAATGGCGTAAACTAATAAAGTAGAATCTCTTTTTAATTGTTCATTACAAAAGGCAGAACTATTCCAAAATCTGTTATAAGCTGCCTGCATTTAGATGAGTTCCGCGGGAGAGGTAAAGATTAAAAATTGGCATAATTAGATTCTTCTTTTTATTTTTGAAAGTTATAAGTCCCCGAATTTATATAAGAAAAAAGTAGCAATGATTCCGTTAGGGATCTATCACGGACTGATTACCCCTATAATGGAGTCAGCAAAGAAAAGAAGATGGTTATTAAAAGACCAGGCCGGGACTGTCTGAAATATCTTGAAGTATAGAATCAGAATATAGTAAATATTCTCTAATTAAAATATATTACCATGCAACCATTCTGCTGATTCAAAGCAACGATTGTCTCTTAGGGACTTCGCATTGTTTTAATGCTGAAAGATTTCAGAAATTTGCAAGTCCTCGTTTCCTTTCTCCTATTCTTGAACAACATAGCATTCCTACGATATTTATTATCTGATTATCAATTATAGTATTTGTCAATCATACTATTAATAATATTTGCTTTAATAGATAAAATCACATGCTTTAATATTAAAATATTATTAAGTTATTATGTTTATTATCAATTAATCTATAAGTAAATATTATTGATTTTTATTTTTATACAAATGATCATTTTTATTATAATTATATGTTGTATGTATCAAGTTAAATATTATTAATATAACTTTGGTAGTGTATTATTAATCTAGAATCGCGATGGTGTTTTATTGTATCGTATGAAAATCATAAGAAAAATATTGCATTAGGAGAAAAGAATTAAAATTATATAATTCTAAAATACCATAAAAATATATATTAAAACTATAAGAATATAATGCAAAAGAATTTTCAACAAACACACTTTTTGTGACAAAAATGAAAGTCCCAAAAAGTTGGTTCCATTGTTGTCCTATCATATATACGCTAACTCAATATATTTATACTTTTTCAGTTAAAATGTACTGTATGTGTACTTATTTAGAAATTCATTATTTTAAATTTTCTGTTGGCGAAAGATCAATATAAATTGTCTATTTTAAATGTTTCATTCGAATAATTTAAGTAGAGAATACAGTGATACCTCGGTTCACGAACATAATCCGTTCCTTGACCCTGTTCGTGATCCGCTATTTATCCAGTTTATTACTACAATTACTATATAGTAATATATATAGTATTTGTATTAATAAACTGTATAAATATGATATTTTATATCATCTAATAGAGTTTAAAATTAAGAATTATACAAATTATATTTTATATTTTTAAAATAAGACATATTAGAAATGATGATGTCAAAGAGTTTTGAGCTGAGGTTACTAATTTTGCAATCAAAAATGTTTTTCTAGAACAAGGGTTCTCAAATTTTTTTGATAAAAGCTGCATGGACAATTTTCTAATGAATAGTCTCTTTTCCAGATCAGAAGAGATTGAGGATTTTTGTAATTAGATTGAGATTCATTTCCTAAAATGTTATTGGTGAATTGGAATTAATTGTGAACAGTCCACATTGTTTAATAATAATAATAATAATAATAATCATTCTTTCCTTCACAGGAGTAATCCTTCACACACTACACAAAAGCCTCAAAACTTTAGATCTACATCCCAAGACATAACATTACACAAAAGCCTCAAAACACTAGATCTACATCCCAAGACATACATAACACTACAAAAAGAATCTCTACGATACATGCAACACAGTAAGAAAGTTTTTCAGCACTGACACAGACAATTAACACATAATTAAACATCACAAGTAGCTATGTCTTGACTCGTGTCTGACATGGCACTTTGACCTGGAGATACTCTGTGCTCACATTGATGTACTATAACATAATAATAATAATGTTTTGCAGGATTTTGACACAACATTTTAAAATGCTTAATTGCATCACTATAACAGTTATTTTAATTTGAAAAAAAAATTATCTGTAATTAATGACAAAATAATACTTATTTTATGTTTTGTCTTATTTTAACATGTATATTAGAAAATTGTACAAAAGTAATTCATTTTATTGCAATTTTAAATGATTTCAATATTTTGGGTCCTACCATGTTGTGATGTAGAATAATGTCATTGAAATATAAAAAATAACTAATCATGTTGTGATGTAGAATAACTTAATTGCTAAGAAATATTTCTTTGCTAACATGAAAAATGATCTACAAAACGATGCATTTTGAAATCCTTACCCTAAATTAAAAATGAAATATTTTTTCAAAGAATTATGATGTTTAAATGATATTTATTAAATTTAGGATATAAATATTAATAATATTTATAATAATTTTTGGTATTTTCCAACTGTTATTTAATTTCTTCCTGTGTGTATATGTATAAGGAACAAATGTCAGCAGGCTGGATAAAATCTTATGGGCCTGATAAAATCATCTTGCAGGATTTTATAAAACTTCTTTTATAAATAACTAATGTCACCTAGCTGATATAATAACTGTCACCTAGATGTTCTCAGCTTATGGGGCTGATAAAATCATCTTGCAGGGCAGATATGGCCTGCAAGATGATTTTATCAGCCCCATAAGATTTTAGTTTGGGATTCCTCTTTCTAGAAGAATAAATTAATGCTTTTTGCATTTTTGAACTGAATGAAATTAATAATTTTGTAAAACAGGAATTTTGTTTAACAGATGTTGTTTAAAATAATTGAACGATTGAAGGTGCCCATTAACATCTTCAAAAATATTACTGTATTAGAATAAAAGTTAAATTTGTCTAAATATGTTTTAGTTCTTTATGAATTTATTTATTACAGTGAAAATTTATTTCCTATATGTTATATTAAAAACTAAATTTGCAGTCTATTAGAAAGGATTTAGTCTGTTTTTATTTAAAGCTATCTCATTTAAATTATTTTTTTTATAAATGTTTTTAAATTTCAATATTTTTAATATAATAATAAATTTTCTTGAATTATTTATTTATAAATAACTTTATTTTCTTTAGAATACCCTAAATTATATAAATTTATTCATAATTAAAGGTTTTTAATCTATAAATTAATTTAAATATTTTATTTTTCACTATTATCTTAATACTAAAGTTTAAATTTGAGACTTTTTATATTGAAAACATCAATATATAAATTTTCTTGTATTGAAGATATCTAAACGAAATTTTACAATAATACTATATGTAGAATATTTTATAATTTAACATTTTAATCTGATTTCTCATAAAAATACTAAAGCTTTCATGATTTGAAAAAAAAATTTTATCATTTATCATTTATCCCAAATTTCGGGATAAGCAAATACTAATTAATTTTTCTTTTAAATGCGATTAGTCTTCCTTAGTAAAAGCATCCATGTTGGAAATGAAAGTGAGGTAGATGAGATTGAGCGGCGCACAATATAGAGAAGCATCAATCCGAGTTGGATGTAAGCGAGAAGTACTTTCTCGCTCTCGCTCGCAAGATTACTCTGCTTTCGCTCATTCATAGTTGCACTGTAGGTGAGCGATAAAGCCGAAAATCTCCCTCTCGTTGCTAATTTAGCAATAGAGCAAGAATTTGGCAATTCTTGCTCTATTTTTTATAGATGGATTTTTTTGCAATAGAGTGTATTATGTAAGATTAATTAAAATTTTTATAGAAATTTAATGTTTAAATTTCAAATATTATAGATTATTTTACTTATAATTTAATTTTTATCTATTATTAACCGTAATTGCGAAATTAGCAACGAGAGGGAGATTTTCGGCTTTATCGCTCACCTACAGTGCAACTATGAACATTCTGAATTATTTTCCAACATAACGTATTGAATATATCAACTTATCCAATGCAATATTAATTATGTTTATAACATGCTCAGATTATTTGTCATGCGTAGTTTATAATACATTTTGTGTTGACGTGAACTACAAAGCAAATAATGTCCATCGTGATTCCTATATAAAAATCTCGAATACTTGCATAATAATAATTTCCATGGACGAGTGAGCATAAATTTTGTACAGAAACAAGTAAGTTTAATAGTGTATAAGTTATTTTAAAATATTTTTATCATTTGATTAGGATAATGGATGAAGATAATAGAATGAAATATCTTAAGAATCCTAATAGAAAACAAAAGCGCTTATATTTTTTAAAACTGTTAGAGAATGTTGTGATGTCTCTATATTGTGCGCCGCTCAATCTCATCTACCTCACTTTCATTTCCAACATGGATGCTTTTACTAAGGAAGACTAATCGCATTTAAAAGAAAAATTAATTAGTATTTGCTTATCCCGAAATTTGGGATAAATGATAAATTGAGCATAGAAATCGAGAAATCACGTATATACAACCTTATTAAAAATAATTTTTTTCTTAATAGTAATCGTCTAGTCCTCTACGACTATCCATTTTGTTTATTCGTAAACACAATTCACGCTACTGCATGACAGTTTTAGCACTATCTATGAGAGAGAGAGTTATATTTGGTGAGAAACTTGTTTTCTCGCCTTCGCTCGCTCTTGGCAAACTTTTCGCACTCTTGTGTCTGCAGTGCCGCACCCTTACAGTAAACTTACAACAATCCGCATCGATTTTTTGCAACAGTGTATTTACTAAATTAAATTTAATAGAATTGGAAGTATTGAAATGAAAATATTCAATGTATTGATCATCGAATTGATTCTTCAAGATGTTGAATAATTTCGATACTGATTTTAATGTACAGTGGTACCTCAGATCACGAACGTCTCGGTTCACGAACAAATCGGTTTAAATTAAACGCAGATATAATTGACTAAACAAAAATGATGCCTAATTCTCATGCAGGATATAAATGAGATCAATACTTTTAATATGTCAGTTTACTAAATTAAACGCAGATATAATTGACTAAACGAATGATGCCTAATTCTCATGCAGGATATAAATGAGATCAATACTTTTAATATGTCAGTTTACAAATATAGTGAATACTTGATTAGAATGACATAAATTGGGCAATGGTCACCAGTAACAAAGCTTTTTTTTTATTATGCACTGCAAACGTTTTCGTTATCATTTTTATATTTATAAATAACTTTATTTTACTGCTAGATGTCATTTTTATGGAATGTAGGCAACTGCTACATTCCATAACACATACACGGCTACATTCCATAACGGCCGTTGCCTACATTTATATACTTTATTTTACTGCTAGATGTCATTTTTATGGAATGTAGGCAACGGCTACATTCCATAACACATACACGGCTACATTCCATAACACATACACGGCTACATTCCATAACGGCCGTTGCCTACATTTATATTATTCATATAAATGTAGACAACGGCTCAATTTGTTCGTTAAAGTGCCATTTTGTTTAGCATATTTGCAAATATTTATCGTCATCAAGCATTTTCTTCTGATCGTTGCCTTATCTATTCCAAACGCACACAAAAATTATCATAGTATGAGTAGCAGTGGAATTAATATATATGTAGTCCTGTGGCTCTAAAATATTGTACTAATAATAGACATGAATTTAAAACTAAAATAGAATACATGATGTTTTCGCATAATACTTTGGCATACTTGAATACAAGCAAATCACGATATACAGAATACAATCCAGAATAGGGAACCGATTCGAAGTTATAAGAAAAATACTTATTTTACGTATAGTTCAATAATAAGGACGCAATTTTAGAAAATGTCAACAAGTAAACTACCACATTTGTAATATGATTATTATGCCAAATAAATTTTCTATATTTGTATTACTCGTTGAATAATGCGTAATTGTTTAATATTTATTCAATTTTTTTATAAAGTGTTATTATATGTATAGCCTTAGATACTTGGATTGATAATATTACTTAAGGATAAGTTTAGAAAATAATCTAATGTGTCGACACCACTTTCGCCAACAGTAGTTTTCATTGTAGTTTAAAAAATTATCGGATATCACATTTTGCAATTTCTAAGAGAGTAAGATCTGCATTTTATTGTACTAGGAAAGAAGATACGCGCGCGGGTGTGTTTATACTATATATACATATACACACGACATACACATAATAAATCTCTACCTGATGTTTTAATAACGTAAAATATTACACATAGTTAGGGTTGCCATCCGTCCCGATATATCGGGACGGATGTGAAATCTTCCGAAAAATATGGTGTACCAACTACTTCTGCCGCAACAAGTTCCATGTAATTGAGTTCTAAATAAAAAGTAATTATATTAAATAAATTTTTTACTTCATTTCTGCACCCCCATCTCAGAGTCTCCGGACGAGGTCCTAGCTAGATATGGCAACTCTACACATAGTGCATGTGTAACGAAATTACACATGCACTATGTGTAATATATAAAGTGTATATAAATATAAATATATAAATTACATATGTTATTAAAATATCATATTATAATATTATTATATATACAGGGTCGTGCAGGTAAAACGGACAAATTTAACACACGAATTTCGCTATTTCTGTTTTGGCGGGAATTTGGCTATACTTGCACGTGACATGGTAGGGTTAATCATCAACTCCATGATAGGCAGACCGCACAAACCCAACAACCGCAACACCGTACTGATATCGCCCCCAGGGTCTCCCTGCCATATCGTCTGCAAAACTATAAGACGTTAACCAAAACTTTAACGAAAGCCAACTTAAAACCAGTTTATAGAAGACTGCCTACGATATTCAGCCTCCTCAGAAACAATAAGGAGAAGAGAAGTCACAACCTGGAATCCGGTGTTTATAAAGTACCTATTGTTAACAACGAGGATCACTGTAAGGAAGTTTATATAGGCGCTACTAAGAGGAATTTCCAAGATAGACTCCTTGAACATAAAAACGACATAATCAGAGGAAACCTCTCGACGGCGCTGGCACAGAGGGCATACGAGAAGGATCTTAACATCGAATGGGACCAAGCCAAAATTATTAAGAAAATTCGTGCGTTAAATTTGTCCGGATTTACCTGCACGACCCTGTATATTAATTAGATAATATTATAATAAATAGGCTATATATTTTTATATACATAAAATATATATAATGAGTATTATTGTATATATATAAATATGTAATAAGTACTCGACTCATGCATTATATGCACGTATGAGTATGTAAATAAATATATGCAATGTGTGTTCATTAATTTCTGAGACTTGCCAAAAAGCAAGAAAAAATAATAAATATAAAGAAAGTACCTTTAATATCCTTCAAAATAAGAATCTTCTGCTTCTATATATCTTATTCATCTCCTTATTCCAATTTTTCTAATTTTCACATATTTTAAAATTACCTTCTTTTAGAGATCTTAAAATTTTCGTCGTTTCCTTCTCTATTAAAAGGAAACGACAAAAATTTCTACGGCGTCAGATTTTACCCTTTGACAGATAAATGTGACACTACATTATTATCAAATGTCTTTTTTAACACTTCATATGTTTCAGTTGTTTTTTTCTTCAAATTGAATCAAAATTTAATCACATACTTTATTTCATCCGGATATCTAAAATGCAAATGCGCCAAAAGATTAAACTAATTTAAACCAAATTAAAAGCTGATGAACAAACTAAGCACAGTCGGATAACTGTTTTTTTCTTTCTTTGTAGCCAGATGTTTAAATAATATTATTATAAGATGTTTAAATAATATTATTATAACAGATATTAATATTATTATAAGATAATTATTATTATGGCGTCATTTTACGGAGGTCAAGTTAATTATTTGTTTAATATTTATGTTATATATGTTATAGTCCCGAAATTAATGAACATACTTTGTATATGTATGTAATATTATTATATATATACAGGATGATTCAAAAAGATTGTGACAAAATTTATAGGCTTGTAGAGGATAAAATTCTGAGTAAAAAAATCTAATTGCGTTTTTGATTTGAGACTCCGTTTAAAAGATATAAGGATGAAAGTTTTGTGATGTCATTTCCGGTTCAATCAAAAATTATTTTTAAAATATGTTTAAAAATGATATCTAATTGTTTTACCAATGCAGGATTCATTTTCGAAAGTTAAATTGCTATTCGAAAATGAATGATGAGTTTGTAAAACAATTACGTTTTATTTAAATAATCGGTCGCTAATTTAATAAACAATCTGTTCTCAATCTTTAAATTTTTTAGGATAGTTTTTAAATAATTAAAATTTATAGATGATTTTTAAAAGTTCAAATAAACATATTTTAAAAATAATTTTTTACTGAACTGGAAATGACATGTCCTAAAAAGACGGTCGCAAAACTTTCATGCCTTATAACTTTTAAACGGAGCTTCAAATAAAAAAACGCGACTAGATTTTTGACGCAAAATTTTATCCTCTACAAGTCTGTAAATTTTGGCACAACCTTTTCGAATCATCCTGTATTTAGGATGATCTGATTTCGGAAAAAGCAAATGTTATGAGAGGGCGTCCCGCTCCCATCAAAAAATTAATTTTTACTTATTATATTAGGCTTTCTTATATAGTTTATTTCTGTAAATAATATCATGGAGACTGCAGTCGTATTGTACATAATATTATCGAGAAATGTCTATCATTTTCGAGATCTTTAAATTGGCTCAATCAAATATGATTGTACTTTTAGAAGAAAGTTATTATAAATTTTATTTATCTAAAATAGGCCCATAACATTGCCATTTTTAAGAATTATTTTAAGGATTTGCAAGCAAAAAAAGAGATACGCATGATCATAAGAATATTTTGCTATTAATTAGTATATCTGATAATGATGTTACTTCTTTTAAATAAAGAAATTTTATAGGTAAATATCTGATTATAGATAACCATTATAAATTGGTTATCATTTGATTAATGAATTTAAATTTTGAACTTTTTAATTGTTTAAAAAGAAATAATAATTATACATTTAATAGATGTTTTATTAATCTTCTTGGCTTTGTTGCTAATTGCAGGAAGGATGAGACAAAATAATTCCTCCTTTTATTCCTTACTAACACAGCGTTTCACATTTGATTATAATTTATGTAAAACGTTATTTTACGAGGGTCACTTTTAAGTTATAATCATCTTGTCATAAACTGATAACAATTTAAAATGTTTGGATGTCAACGTGGACGACGTTGAAAAATAGCTTAAAATATATTTTCATTATAAAACAAGGATTTTCGGTTACAAATTGACAATCTTTGTTTTTACAATGAAAATATATTTTAAGCTATTTTTCAACGTAGTCCCCATTGACATCCAAACATTTTTGAAATCGGAAGACGAGCTTTACGTTGATCCTCTCGTTGAAGAACTCTGCCGTCTTTTCTTTGAACCAACGCTGACAATTTTGTGGACGTCGTCATCGGACTACATGCGTTTTCAGCTCAAATATTTCTTTAATTTCTGGAAGAAATGAAAGTTCGATGGCGCCAGATACGGATTATACACAGAATTGTCGAATATCTCCTGCTTAAACTTTTGTAACTGTTCTGCCGTTTTTCGAGCAACGTGAGAAAGCGCGCGTTATCAATGACAATTCCGTAAAGAACAGAACGAGAATTATTACGGAAAGATGCCTGAAGCTCATCAATTGTGAATCTCCTGTTTTGTCCAATATGTGCATCAATAGCAGTTTTCAATTCTTCGGTGTTGACAGATGTTCATCTTGCTTCATCACATCTCCAAACACTTCACTTGTTAGATAGATAGATAGATAGATGCAAAGGGAGGAGCCTATATAGCCCAAGCACTGCGACCACGAATGGTCTATTGTGCACCACTTCACTTGTTAGCTATCAATGAATTTCAACTGGATAATATTTTTTTGTATTTAAAAATAAATCACCAATCGCATTTCGAAATTGACGTAGGACATAATTAATGAAATGCTGCTCAAAAATAACGTCTGAAACACTCAAGAACTGACAACTAATAACGTCACAGACAAGTTAAGACACGTTCCTGACAAGCATCACCTTGCGTTGCTAATATATAATGATTCTTAGGCGCGGTTTCCACTGTACGATTTCGTCCAGCACGACGCAGTCCAGTAGCTTCCGATTTCGGACAGCAAAACAGTTTACGTGCTCACATAGGCCGTATAACGGATCAGTAACTTTTAAAATGTTATGACGAAGTAGCCAATAACGAATGTTGTAAAAATAAACCAATCAAATACGTCGATAGAAAAAGTTTATTTCATGATGGAGAAAGAGGTTGTTTTATCTATTTCGATCAAATCTATGATTTTGATAAATATAATGTTTAATACTTTTGGAAGGAAGATACAATCATATAGTGATGAATAGTGGTGGATAATACACGCTTTGTTATTCTAAAACTAAATAATATTTTATAAAGCAAGAATGAACACGTGCACAAGACCAATTCGATTAGCTGTACTGTATTCTGTTCATGAACTTACCATCTTGTTTAAGTTGGTCCGTTATTCTATCCCAAGTATTATTTTTTAATATTTTGTCGTGATATTCTTTTCGGGATTTGTCGTAAAGACAAACGTTTTCACCAACCAAATTTATAAGTATTTCGTCGTTTACCGCCATGTTTTTCATGTTTTGTGATCTCGTTTACAACAAAGTACTCTCTTATTGGCTATCGAAACGCTTCGACCGTCGTGACGTCATCCGTAAGGATCCGTATCCAGCATAAAGTAGGATAGAGGTCTAGTCGATCCGTTCCGTGATTTTGCTGTCCGTAAACGGGCCGTTGCTAGGATACCGGCTATACGGATCCGTTTTGCTGGACGAAATCGTATAGTGGAAACCGCGCCTTAAGCCTGAAACACACTGACACTTTTCTGCGCAGAATTGCAGAAAGAGCGGCAAAAAAACGAAAAAATTTATGCGTATCTAAGCAGAAACAGGGCAGAAAATTGACATTAGCACAGCTCAAGTTTTTCATTCTGCTCGAGGTTTCTGCCTAACTACAACCAATCGTAGCATTGTTTACATATGACGTCATATACGTTTAAAACGTGGCGGAATGTAAGCAATCTTGCCTCCTGTAAATACTGAGATATTTATCAAAGACATAAGAAAATATTCCTGTCTTTATGACAAAAAGAATAAAAATTACAGTTTTAAAGCAGTCTATATGGAAAGCCATCGGCATACGGCATACGGCATAATACAACAGATAATACATATTCTGTAAAGAACATCCGATCACATTTGCCTGACGCAGAGAAATCATATTATATTCATAAAATTATAATAGAATATAATGGAAATATAATATAAATAATGCTTTCCTTTAAAATGAAAATATTTCATATTTAAAAAATATTTGAAATTATTTTTAGAATATATTTATTGTTTTGTGATCTCGTTTACAACAAAGTACTCTCTTATTGGCTATCGAAACGCTTCGACCGTCGTGACGTCATCCGTAAGGATCCGTATCCAGCATAAAGTAGGATAGAGGGTCTAGTCGATCCGTTCCGTGATTTTGCTGTCCGTAAACGGGCCGTTGCTAGGATACCGGCTACGGATCCGTTTTGCTGGACGAAATCGTATAATGGAAACCGCACCTTAAGCCTGAAACACACTGACACTTTTCTGCGCAGAATTGCAGAAAGAGCGGCAAAAAACAGAAAAAATTTATGCGTATCTAAGCAGAAACAGGGCAGAAAATTGACATTAGCACAGCTCAAGTTTTTCATTCTGCTCGAGGTTTCTGCCTAACTACAACCAATCGTAGCATTGTTTACATATGACGTCATATACGTTTAAAACGTGGCGGAATGTAAGCGATCTTGCCTCCTGTAAATACTGAGATATTTATCAAAGACATAAGAAAATATTCCTGTCTTTATGACAAAAAGAATAAAAATTACAGTTTTAAAGCAGTCTATATGGAAAGCCATCGGCATACGGCATAATACAACAGATAATACATATTCTGAAAAGAACATCCGATCATATTTACCTGACGCAGAGAAATTATATTATATTCATAAAATTATAATAGAATATAATGGAAATACTCAAAGCATGACCCTCTTATAATGCTGCTAACTTGTTATTTAACTCTTTTGCAGTTTCCAAATGAAAAGACCTATTTCAATTATGACTATAATCGTTCTATTATTGAAGAATATGGAGTTCGAGCTGAAGACATTTTAAAAAGCTATAAGTAAATTATTATTTTAAAGAAAAATTATTTGTACTCGAAATAAATTTACAGTTTAATACAAAAAGTATACATCATATCTAGGAATATTACCGAACACATTATTTATTCAAACGAAATAGCAAAGCTGAGAAATTGTTATATGATCAACTTAAATCACTATGATCAAATCAGAACTATTAATGAAGATCCTGAAAAGGAATTTTTCATGATGTATTGTAAGTATCCTATAGCTTTGTATCAGATCTAGATTTATCTTATTTCAAATAATAAATAATTTTTCAAATAATTAAATATCTATACTGCTAAATAAAATATAAAACTATTGGAAGATAATTTGATTTTCAAATAGATTATTCGAAATAACTTCCAAGATAATTTGTTTATCGAATAATTTATCTTGAAATAAATACATTATTTGAAATTAAAAATCAAAATACTTATCTAGAATAAAATTTCTAATATTATGTCATTCTTATGAAATATAAAATTGATGAGTTTTGTACAATATTTTATCGCTATTACTGTTGCATATTATATAATAGTGTTAAGTCGCTGTGAAATACAGATGTACAATGATTTTAATGCACAGTTTGCATTTTACAATTGTACATTCATTGCATACATTTTTGAACAATTTGTTCATAGTTTATACACTTTTCGCACAACTGACATTTATTATACTTCACTTGTAAATTTTGTAAAGTGTACATCCATTGTACATATTTTGTACAGCTCATACAAAATATAATGTAATTATTACACAAATATAAATATATTGTGTAATAATTATTAGATATACTGTATAATATAATTATTAGATATGTTATCAGCAAAGTATGAAACTAAAGTATTCTACAGAATGTCTAGCATTTGTTGGCAAAGTAAAATATAATAGACAATTCAGAGATACTTTATTAATGAATTAAAATTTGTGAAAACCAAACTAATTAAAAATTATATCACCAGCATTTGTTGGCAAAGTATAATATAATAGACAATTGAGAGATACTTTATTAATGAATTAAAATTTGTGAAAACCAAACTAATTAAAAATTATATCACTAATAATTTATTAATTACTAATATTATCATAAAAAACAGATGAGAAAATTTTATTAATAAACCGCACTAAATAAATTATTCTGATGAACATTGCATCGTTTTAGTCTTCTATTTATTCCAGTAGTCTAAACTTGAATGGCATTTTATATTGTTTAATACATTTTCCTTAACACAATAACATTTTGACAATTTGTCTTACCTATGCACTTATCAAATCCTTGCCCAGTTCCATGGATTATTGTGCTGCATTTGATTTGAGTGAGATTTGTTTATCAATTGGGATATCTTTCAATACCAATGCATATTGAAATTTGTAATCTAGCATAATGTTAGCATATCTGTTTTAAACTTTTTGTATCGTGCCTAACCGGCAGTCAAGTAATAGTTTGCCAATTCGCGAATCAAAGTGACGATAGAGAGCGAGACGATTTTTTCAATATGGTGGCTGAAAGTAGTGTAAGAGAGAGATAATGAAAGTAAACAATTAGTATATTAGCGATGTTCATCAACAAAGTTCAACTTTGTGATATATTTGATTATTTAAAAAAATTAAAAATTTATCAGTATGACTTCCTATTTATTCGGTCGGGACATATTATTTGATTATTTATTTTTTCAATAAGAAAAAATAAATTTTATTCAAATTATTTTTATTCAAATTTTATTCATAATATTAATTGATCATGAGTCTTGTTTCAAAACAAGACTCATGATCAATTAATATTATGAATAAAATTTGTTTTTGGTCGAATTAAGCAAAATGAATAAGATTAAATATGAAAGTATTATTTATGTGTTTACAGTTACAGTAATAAAAAATTTATAGTTATTCTAATAATTTTATAATTTAAGTTCCTATTATTTTTTAATTAAGAGATGTTAATGGAAAAAATTGAGAAGACAGAATTAATTATTCATGTTTTCAATTTGACCTTACCCACAATTATACTATTATAAATTAATTAATAAATTATCAGATAACATTGTAGCTGGCAAAGTTAGAAATAACCAAAATACTGTACTTCCATAAATAAAGGTGCCTCTTAATAATTCAGTTTACTTAAATATCTTTATTCTTACTTATGTTTATCTACTTATAAGTTAATAATAAAGAATTGTCATTTGTACAGCTAAAGATTTTATTGGTTTGGTAAAACCTGAAATTGGAGGAAGTGCATTTTCTTTACTACTAAAATGGTAAACATAAATCAACAGTATATTTACAACTAATAGTTAACTTTTATTCTTAGATTTATAACTAGATGTTATTAATTTGTGCAACCTTTATTATTTGATAAAACATAATCAGTCTTAAAAAATGCAGAGAACAAATTAAAGTGCTCTTGGTGCTTTCTTTCCAAACTCCAATAAATGTAGCCATTCTTTTTGTATTTTTATATTTTTCGGAAATCGATATAAAGAAATTGTCGCTGATTGTTTGCTCTTGTGTTATGGTATGCTGCAATAACGATTACTTATCTTATTATTCTTCTTGCTTTTCCAAATTCCACAGCAAAGCTCACTTATAACATACATATAACGACAGCAACCAGTTTACTATACTACTTTCAATAGTTTTTACAAAGAGATACCATCTGGCAGATCATTCGTTTTGATTTGCGAATAGTGGCGAGATATCTACTTTGTTACAGCTTGGCAATTTGACACGTTGCTTAAAACAAATTTGTTTATATACAGAATACCTAGGAAATATGTACAGATGATTTCATTTATTCATTGTCTTGAACTTTTAGGTATTCTATACAATGCTTTAGTTTCCCACTTTGCCGATAATATATGCAATATAAGCCATATCGGAATATTGTTTTTTTTACTTTTTTCAATTATAAGAATGCAATTTTATCTTTTTTAGTATCAGATACCAATACGATTGGTGATATTATGATGAAGTTCAATCCTGAAGAAAAATTTCGTCCAACAGTTCCCATAGGGGCTAAAGTATCAATTCATTCCATCGATCAATTGATCAATCCTTTCATTGATGGTTTTGTTGTTCAGCCTAATAAACGTTACATCATACAACTAAAAGTTGTACGTATATGTCTTGTTTTTACAAATTAAATTATATATTTAGGCCTATGTTAATTAAATAAAATCTCCTCTGCTTTTAGATAGAAAATAATTTGCTTACTGGTCCGTACAAAACAAACTGTACCCATTATGATCAAATTAAAAGTAAATTTTTTGGTCAAAATTACACTCGGCAAGTAAGTAAATCAATCTTTTATCATATTGTGTTGATATTTCTGTTTAATTAATCTAAAATACTAATAATTTCTAATCTTATTTAGCTTTGTTTCATCGAGTGTAAGAAAAAAATATCGATTAAAGAATGTGGATGCATTTCACCTGAATATCCTTTTGATACAGAGGACGAATTTTGTTCAGATTACTGTGAATATAATTTTAAATATCTATTTTATCATATGCAAATAAAAATCATATATTAATGTTAACTGTAGACACGTTTTCATAATGATTCATTTTAAAATTGTTAATCAACGGAACTTTTACTTTATTACTATATATGCATCTGATTATTTATAATTAGTTTTATATCCCAAGGGAAACAGAATTAGTTACTGTTTGGATTAATAGGGGTAGAAATTACATGCTGATTATGGTTTTATTGGAGAAAGTTAATTTTTTTCACATTTAGCCATTATTTTTTTAAATAGTTTCATTTATCCAGACAATCAACTAATCGTGGTTTTCCTTATAAATAAAATTTTAGAAGAAACCATATGCAGTAGAAAAACATAATATAGTAGACTTCCTCTTATCCATCCCCATGGGACTGGAACTTAGGCCAAATAAACGAATGGCCGGTTAATCCGAAAATATAGGCAAAATACCATTTATAAGATGTAAATTAAATAAAAACCGTATTTATGTTGTATATAAAGGTTTATTAAATCAAATCAGTAACTTTAATTTGTCTTTCGATTTAAATTCTCTTTTTTTTTTTTGAAGAAGAAATATTATGCCATTTTTATAAGAATTATATCAATGGCAGATGTATTATCTTTCTGTTCGATATATCTTATCGCAGATTTAAACGATTTTTTCTCTTCCAAAATAATTTATTTATTTTTCTTTCTACTAAAATGTGGCCGGTTAAAGCGGAGACCGGTTAAAGAGAGACCGGATAAGACAACGTCTACTGTATACCATTGGTTAATGTCTTTAAGATTACTTATGCAAAACTATTTGCTATCATCATTGACATTTTATTTAAATTCATAAAAAAATGGATCTTGATCAAATTATTTCAATTTTCCTAATTAAGTTTTTAATCTTTAAAAACTTAAAAGTTGGTGCAGTTATTTAAGAAAGAGTGGTTTAAGAAGAATAATATGAATATATAATTTGTTTTTTAATTTTGATTAAATCATAAATAATGCATATGAAATCTATTAATCTTAAAACCAGCTAAACAGTTTCGAGTTTATTGCAAATTCTCTTAAGGGGAAAAGATACAATAGCATTTTTGTTCCTTGGATATCAGAAAACGCTACAGGTGTTACCGAAAAGAGTCCTATTATGTAGAATTTTATGCATTTTCAGTAAACGTCTGTGATGTTCAAACCTTAAAATTCTTGTGGCAAAATAATCATTCTTAACATTACGTTCTTAAGATCTATATCATCTAACTTGTAAGTTAGAAAAATATTTAAAGATCTATTAGTCATATTAGTCATAAGATAGTTACTAATGTATCGATTTAAAAAAAACAAGAAATCAATGCAATATGAAGTATTATAATATCGAAGAAAATATATTTTATTCTGTTTCATATATTCTCTGATTAGTGAGTGACAATAGGATTAAATAATACCAGACAATAAATCTGAAAGAATAATGGATATATTAACCAGAGCTACTTAAATTTTTTCACTCTGAAGATAGAAGATACTTTTTATCACAAAAGTGAAAAACTCTGAACTCTCTGGCTAGTTAGGCAAATGAGTCCATATTTGATAATGAACCCTGTTTCTTTCATTCCGTAACTGTTTATTGATAAGTTCTGACGCTAGGTAAAAGATCTTTTTTTTATTCAAGGTAGTATGTCCGTACACAAACAACATTTTTCATGAAATTTAAGTTTTGTAAACAACACAGATTGTATGCAAAATAATTGATTGTTTGTGATCTATTATGAATCAGAAACGGTTTTTGTTCTGGGTGTCAAAAGTCGTTGAAAATTAGTATTCGTTTGTTGGATTTGTACTAAATAAACCTTAGTCGGACAAATATCTCGTAAAAATAAGCTTACTTGTTAGTTAAATTTTACTTACAAAAAATATTTTTCAACTGTATTGCTTGAACTTTGATTTAATATTCTTAAATATAAATTCAACTGAACTATATTATGGAATCACTAGGAAAGCTTTCTTAGAATAATCATCAAAGGATCTTGTATATATATGTCGGATATTTTGCATGGTTACATTAAAGTACAACTTATAGTTACAAATAGTGTACAACTATATTTACAGTACAACTATTAGTATTATGTCATATAGTACAACTGTACTTACAGTTTCAATATAAGTACAGTTACTGTATTTATATTGTATTATATTGTACATCTTATTTTAATTAAATGTCAGAAACTGTTCATAAGTGATAAATACACATAAACGTCACTATTAGGCTTTTTTCTCTGTCCTGAATTTCAAAATAACCCGTTAATTTTAATATTTAGAGTTAATGATGTTATTAATTCTAGAATTATGGGCAAATATTTATCAATAATCGAACAGTGAACACACTGTTATTTGAATACTTTCTAATATGATATAAATTTCGATATTTCTCTCAGCCAATAATTCAATTTTATTTATCTTAGAAATAAAGCTTGATCTGTTCTGTGTAAATGTTTTATAAAACTGAACAATTTTTAATTAATTAAAACAATAAATGCGCTTTTCTATCATAAATTTTTGCAATTGTCCGTAGTAACCGAAAGCAATTAGTTTTACTTCAGACTGGTAACAGTCATTTTCTGTTCTCCGGTATTTTACCTCAATCCATTTTCACCCAATTTTAATTGCAACTACATCAAACAACTTTAATAAATATGACACTGTTAGATTGATGACGAGTGCAATGAAATTAAAGCGGTAATTCTAGCATTATTGACAACTTTGGCTGTCAAATGGCAGACAAATAAAGTAGTTATTTTTTCAAAAATTTTAACCAAAGGACTTTAACCTTAACTTTAACTTATCAATGGAAAAAAACGAATTAAAAATCTGACTGATGCATTTTCACAAAATAACCATTACAACATATAAAAAATATTCATCGTCAGGACAAGACATGTTTGGTTTAACATTTCCTTCTTTCTTAAATTAAAGATAATATTTCAAATTTGTCATTTCTAAAGTTGATATTTAAAATCTTCAATATAAAATATCATTTACTAATTTTAATAATTTTACTATCGAAATCAGTACATCAGAAATATGTCTTGCCTTAAAAATCTACTGAAGATTCTATGTAAAAAATTTATCATTATATGCCTTTTTGTTTTCACGCACAGTATTTCGTTTTCTTCTTATCCGTGGAATCTTTCTTTTTCTATCTCGATATCTTTCACCCTTAGAGCCAAAATTTGTAATTCAAACTTGAAAATTTATTTTTATCCATAATAAATTAATGATAGAATATTTTAAATTATTTTAAATTGATAAATTATAATTTTCTAAAAAATTATCAAATTCTTTCTAATTAAGTTAAACTGTAGCTATTCTACTATTCACTTCCTTTTTTGCATATTTAAAATTAAAATATTTTTGATAAATATTGTTGGCCAAATGACAACATTGTACTTTGAAGGATTGGTTTCAATTCCGAAACCCATACCACTAAATTTTTCAGAATGGGTTCTACTCGTTGAATCCCATCCTTCAATCTCCAGTTGACTTTATTATGGGAATTGGCCAGCGTATGATGGGTTCTTGGATGAGCTTTAAACGTGGCCACCGCCAAATATATTCTGTGTGTCGTTTGGCAGCGTAATTCTAATAAATTAAGTATTATTTAATTTTGATAATATTTAAATTATGAATTTTTATTTTTTAATAGCTTTCGAGTTATGCATAAATAAATTAAATCTGGATACTTGTTACGATAAATGTAGAACTGCATGTCAGTAAGTAACATAATTATTAATAAAAAATTTAGATTATTCCGTGGAGACATCTTCACTTTCTTAAATCTTTCACTTATAATTACATTTCTATTTCTTAAATTATTTAATATTTACATAAATAATAATATAAATCGATATTTCAATTTAACAGTTTCTCAGTTAAATTTATTCTAATTTTTCCAAATTGTTTGGAAATTATTAAATTCAATAATTCATAATTACATAATGTATAATTATTTAAATTAGGCTCTTGATTTAATTTTAATTAAAAGTATCTTTAAGCTTTGCTAATTATTTGCAAGTCTAATCTAAACAAATTAGAAAAACTTTTAGAAAATTCTTTTCTTTGTAATTATATGTTGTTTCCCACTACAGGTATATTTACTTATCGAAATATAATAAGTATTTGTTTATCAATATCATTGGCTAGATGACTGCGTGATGACCACTTTTATCAGAAGAGGTCCAGCTTGGTCTATTAAACCTTCATTTTTCAACCTTCCATTGACCTTATTATGGGTGTTGGCTAGTCTATTGTGATAGTTCTTGAAGTAATCGATTTCTTATTACATATTCAGCATTGTCAAACTACGTTTTCTATATAATTTTTTATTTGAATATGAAAATCAAAGTTATCATATAAAACTGGAACCTTGAAAAAAATGGCAGATTTAAAATCTCCACTCTATGATAGGATATGAAATTGTTTGATTCAAAAAATGAATTATCACGCAATATAAGTTAGATATTCAAATTTTTGTAGATATTTCATGACTGAATTAGTAAAAAAAATATAGTAAACTCCCGATTAACAGGGGTAGTCGAGAATGAATTACCCCGGATAATACATAAAATATACAAAAGAAAAAAAAAACGAAATTACGTATAGTATGCATTTAATACTAAAAAATAAATAAATTGCATGCATAGATATATCCAAATATTCTATAATTTATTAAAAAAGGAAATAAGGTAAAGGCATCAGTAATTGACCTTGTATCAGTAGTTGACCACTTTTCACTAAAACGTGAAAAATAAGCTATTTTTATATTAATGACCCTACCAAAGCGAGCAAAACGCGAAATATTTACTCTGTATCTGAATTAGATTCGGTATGGAATTAATTAACTTTATTTTTTATTAACTTTCAGAAATTAACTTCTCTTTATTTGTATTTGCCCTTTTACTTGTTATTTCTCTTAATTGATGAAAATAAATCGATATTGAAGTGATTGCTTTTATTGACTTTGGTTCTAGTATAAGTGGTCAACTACTAATTCACATATGCTCAATTAGTTCTCTAATTTTCTCAATTAGTTCAAAACGGTCAACTACTAACGCAGTTATTGAATTTTTATAAATATTTCCTAATTTGTGTAATATAACTTTTTAGAAAGCAATATGTTCTGTTATATGTTATAGGAAGTTCAAAGAGCATCTTGACCCATAGAGACTCTCTATCTGATAAAAATGTAGCGAGTTAGTACTGTTTACACACAAAAACATATCTTAACTGGTCAACTACTGGTGCTTTTACCTTAAATTGACTTATTTGCAGCAAGGAATTATTGCAATATTTGTAATTTTGAATCTAGTTTTTATCGCCACTTATTTAAGATATAATAAAAAAATTAATCTGGGGCATTTAAAATCTTTCAGAAAGAGCATCTGAGATAAAAACATCGATAATTAACCATCACTTTCGTGCTGCGGATTAGTCCCGGTTAACCTGCAACCCAATAATCCAATCCTGGATTATCCGGGACATATAACATATCAATTTGAATATAGTGGGAGTCTACTGTATAAACAGTAGACTCCCGATATATTCAAATTGATAGAATAATTTTAACTATACTACTGTATTACATTTTTAGATATTAATTTTAAAATATTATTGTTTAATATTTTATTATTATTTTCAGTTATACTGTTTTTAAATACGAAGTATATGATACACCGATTGAGTTTTTTAAAGTAAGCTCAAGAAATAAAGTAAGACCTCGTTTAACGCGGAAGATACGTTCCAAAAACCAAGCGCTAAATGAAACAGCGTTAAACGAAATCATCTGAACACATAAATAATGGGTATAGGTGAAACAACATTGAATAAAAAATATATATCCCATTTTTTAATTTTGTAACATGTATTATTACTATTGTATTACATTAATTATAGATATATTATTGCTAATATTGATTTGTATTCATAAATCATTCGTGAAAATCAAAAATATTCGATTTGTATTCATAAATCATTCTAAAAAATAATCAAGTAAATAATTTATGTTTGTGATGAGGAAGGATTCTTCCTCATTTGACATTTTTTGCTTTATCGTTAAGAACTCATCTAAGATGAGGAAGGTTCTTTCTCATTTGATACTTTTGTTTTTTCATTAAGCATGATGAAGAAGGTTCTTCTCATTTGATACTTTTTGTTTTTTTGTTAAGAATCATCTAACAAAAGATGAGGAAGTTCTTCCTCATTTGACACTTTTTGTTTTTTCGTTAAGAAGTCATCTAATTGCTAATGTCGATTTGTATTCGTAAATCATTAACGAAAATCAAAAATATTCGAGTAAATAATTTATGTTGGTGATGAGGAAGTCACATTTGATATTTTTTGTTTTTTCGTTAAGAATCATCTAACGAAAAATCGTTTGCCTTTTCCTTCGGTACAGCAAGCAACTATCGATAGCAAGACATCGCATCCATGACACTTCGTCTTGTCTCTGAATTTCAATCAAAATTTGGATCATTTTGTATAAACTGATCCATAATTTCCGTAATATGGCTAAACTTTAACCATAAAATAACGTTGATGAACGATCATAAATATGAACTATGAGCTCAGCAGACTTTCGTATGTACTGCACTGAACTGATATCAAACGCATTGTGAGACGGCATAGAAGTATCAAAGTAACAAATTAGTGCGATTTCGGATTTATGTTGAGTATAACGATTTGAAAAATCGCGCTAAAGTGAATCAATAAAAAATATATAATTCCAAAAAACCTTGTTATATTGAAACAGCGTTAAACATAGCAGCATTAAGCGAGGTCTTACTGTAAACTTAAATCATAATTTGGTTTATGACTAAAAGCATTACACGAAAAAATATTAATTAGTCATCTTCCGTTTTTCTTAGTATCATATTCCTTTGGAATCGCCTAACGATGAAGAATACAGGTAATAGTTTCTATTCTAGAAAAATTATAAAAATTCAGATTTACAAAAGTTTTTGATTGTTTACAGAGAAAGATTGTCAGTAATGAACTTTTTCTATAAAAGACCGGAAGTTTTGATATATAAATATAAACCTAAGTTTCAAGTTAGTATTGTACAATTTTAATAATTATTTAAAAGCCCGAATATAGAATATTTATTTATATTATTTTTATTAAATTATTGTACTGATATTTCATTTATTTTTTCTCAAAATTTTAAATCATTTTGTACACAAGAGAATCTATATATTCTAAGAATCATTAACAAAAAGCATGCTATTCGCATTGGCTAGAAACTGCAGAAAATTTATTCCTTAGATAGGACGAATAGTGCCAGATGGATCGCGAGGTAAAGCAATGATTAGTCTTGAGGACCGGGTTCAATTCGAGACTAGCACTCCAATTTTCAGGTCCCGGCCAGGCTCATTGAATCCCATTCTTCAACAGTCCTGTTGCCCCCATTAAGGATGATGGACAACTTCAAGAGCTATCTTGAAATGGCCGCTATCAACAATATACGATTATATATATGATCCGGTTGCCCTTATGAGATTTGGTGACATAATTAACTCCTAAATACTCCTTAGAAATTTTTCAAATTATACTATATTCGGGCACATTGTTATGAAATAATTGTTTTTAATAATAAATATATTTCTTTCAGTCAATAGAACTATTCAGCTACATTGGTGGATATATCGGAATCTGGTTAGGTATATCTCTGATTGCCATTTGTGATTTTCTGCAAGTGATCTTTGTTTATATTTATCACATCATAATGAACAAAATTCCCATCACTGGAAAGAATTAATATCTATTATCTGAATTGTTAGTATTTTTAAATATTGTAAATGACTCAATATAGAGGTTGTCCCATAATAGTTGAACGAAAGATTTAAAGGCCGTACTGAAAGGTTTAGCCCATCAAAGAATGAAGACGGAAATGACAAGGATAAAGGAAAGCTTAGAAAGATTAAAAGGTTTCTGCCAGAAGAAAGTGAATACTTTCTATACCTTTCACCCTATACCCAAGTCTCACTTTCATATGTAAATGTTGGAAGCAGTGTACACTGATATACAGCTCTCCTAACATTTTTTGACATATTCTCATTTTTTGCATACTTTCCAAGTTCATCCACAACTTTTAATCCAGCATTTGCTCTTTTCATAATCTCACCATCAATTTACCTTTCCTCTCAAACATGCTTCCTAAATATACAAACTCATTCATCTATTCCAAATTCATCTTTTTCAGTTCAATCTCACATTTTATACATTCTTCATTCCTCTCAAACAAATCTTTATGCTCCCAACATTTATTCCCATCTGTTTCCTCTGACATACTTCATTCAGTTGTGCAACATCCTCAAACCTTGTTCGTTCTCAGAAAAAAGAACAGTGTCATCAGCATATAACAGATAGCACACAACTCTTACTACCCAACTTCACTCCTAATTCACTTACAGCAGTTTCCCTTACATATGCATTTATGTAAACATTAAACAGCCAAGGAGATATCACACACCCTTGTCTAACTCCTTCTCAATTGTAAACTACTCTGATATGCCATCATTTACTTTCAGACTTGCAGAACTGTTATCATACATTGCCCTCACAGCCCCAAGTATCAGTTCATTCACACCATATTCTCTCAGAACTTTCCACAGATTAATTCTAATCACTCTGTCATATGCCTTCTGAAAAACTACAAACCACAGAATACCTTCTTCCTCATTTGAAAATACTTCTCCACAATCACATGCATTGAAGAAAACTGATCCACATATCCTCTTCCACTTCTGAAACCACACTGCACATTCCATAATCTCTCATCATTACCTTCTTCACTCTCTCAATTATAATCATACCAAGTATCTTTCCAGTTACACTTAAAAAACTATAATTTTTGCATTCACTCCTCTCACCTTTCCCTTTGTAGATGGGAACAATCACAGATTTAGTTCAGTCACTTGTAACCAAACCTTTCATCCAACACAATTTACACAAGTACCACAGCCACTCGATAATAGACTTCAACATCATGCTTCAATATTTCAGCTGTGACCGCATCCATACCACGACTCTTGCTTATTTCAATTTGCCAATTGCACTTATTACCTCTTCTTCACTGATTTGCTCATCATGCTTGTATTCATTCATTACATTCATCCTGATCTCCTCAGTTTTGCACTCATCTTTTTTCTCTAATAGGTTTGTGAAGTTTATGAAAATACTCTCTCAATGTATCAACTACATACATTCATTCAATATTTTACCATTTTTATCTTTAACACCAGACACATCCATACTTTCTTTCCTTCAAAATAATTCTGTAGTTTTTCATCTCTTTATCTTGCTACTCTCTTTCACTATCTTTGCATATTCTTTCTTACATTTCTTATATTCATCTGCCTTCATATTACTATTTAACATTTTCAAATAGGCTTTCTCAGCCACTTCATGTGCCATCTTGTCATTCCATCATGTATCACTCTTCTTTCTGCCTATTCTCATTTCACCAACCACTTTTCTTGCAACACTCACTAATACAGTGGGTGATCGGTTAACAAACATAATCCGTTCCAAGACAATGTTCGTTATCTGAATTGTTCGTTAACCAATCATCGATTTATCATAGGTTTTTATGGGAATTTGATTAATTCGTTCCGGAGACCCGAAAAAACATAAATAAAAAAATTATATAATTTCTTACTATGTTTATATATTTATAATAACATAGAACAGACATACATAGATTCATACATAGTCACATGACAGATTCATACATAGTCTTGCATTTTCATCTATATGTTTATTTTCCAATAAAGAATCTGTCCAATAAGATTGCTTTTCTCTCTCCTTCAGGATTTTTTGGAAGTGATTAATAACATTGTCATGGTAGTGATCATCAAGCCTATTGACCTCAACCTGGTATGGATGTCATTCTAAGACCAAAAAATTGTAAAATCTCTCTTATCTTCTTTAATAAATCTTTGATTTGTATTGTCTCCGAGTTCATTACTTTCTTTAATAAATCTTTGATTTGTTTTAAGTTGTCTCCGAGTTCATTTCTAACCTTTAATAAATCTTTGATTTGTTTTACGTTGTCTCCGAGTTCATTTTATGGGAAAAATTACTGTTCTCCCATCCTTACCCATAAGTCCACCGACGTTTGACTTACTCATAGGTCCACCAACATACAAGGCCTAAGCATATCATTCCTTCTTCCATCCTTACCCATAAGTCCACCAACGCGCAAGGTCTAAACCTGTCATTCTCGTCCTTACCCATAAGTCCACGAGCGCGCAAGGCCTAAGCCTGTCATTTCCATAAGTCCACGAATGCGCAAGGTCTAAGCCTGTCATTCCGTTAGGTTAGTTAATGAATCCAAGGAGGTAGATGACTTACCGTGGTTTTAGCCATTGAGTAGGAAGTAAGAAGCGAGAAGGAAGAGGAAAGTGTAAGTATAGTAAAAGTTCCTACCATAAGAATGCGTGGTAGGTCACAAGGTGAAAGAAGAGAGTTAGCAATCAACACCGTTTTACAGAATCAAAGTCTCAAGTTTTTTGAAGCAATTTCTCAACAACAATCATCTTCTACAATCTTCAATTTGTCAAGAAATCTTCTTGATCACAGAGAGGATAAAGAAAGTCTTAATTTAAAAATATCTGTGAATTTAAGAGTTCATTACTAGTCAGTAGTTTCAAAATTACTGTTGAACAATTTGGTTAAAACACAGTGTTTATTGTTCTTGTCTAAAGTCCACTTTATTCAATTCAATTTCAAAAGTCTTGAGCTCAGTTCTTCAAGCAAGTTGAAGGAATATCAGAGGCTAAACAATCAGAAATTAATCAAGTACACTGTTGATTACAACTGGAAGATTGATGGATGGGTTTCAATGGGCCGGGCCCAGATCCCTTCTGAAAAATTGGAGGAATGGGACCCCGGATCCTCCAGAATGGTAAGCCACAGCTTTACCACTCAGCCATCTGGCTGACCTATCATTCCGTCAGTCCGCAGATCCCAGAGTTTGTTCTGTGAGATGTTTGTTATCCAAACGTGTTCATTATCCGAACATGTGTTTGTTAACCGAACATATAAAAATCTTTTGAAAAAAGTGTTCGTTATCTGAACTGTTCATTAACCAATCACCCACTGTACTCCTTAAAGTGTGTCCACTCATCCTCCACATTGCACATATTCTTATATATTCAACCCAACATTTCCCTTCTTCTCATATAATTCCTCGCTTCATACACAGATCTTCCAATTTCATTTGCATCTGTACTTCTTTTGTCATCCTTATGAAAAATGTTGGGTTGAATACCCAACATTTCCCTTCTTCTCATATATCTCTCGCTTCATACACAGATCTTCCAATTTCATTTGCATCTGTACTTCTTTTGTCATCCTTACATTTCTCCATTCTCTAGTAGACTCATTCTAGAGATCACCAGACTGTAATTTGAGCCTATTTTTGCAACTCTCATCACTCTTATGTCCATAACCTTCCCTCTCAATTTTTAATCACACACAATCAAATCAGTTGTATTCTTCTGATCTTTCTCACAACATCTTAGGTGTACTGATAAATGGTTTATTTCTAAAGGTGTTTGAGACAAATAATCCTCTTTCAGCACAAACTTCCAACAGTTACCCCATTATCATTCATTCTAAGATTATCATATTTTCAAACCAATCCTTCTAAGCCATCTCTCTCCACCACAACTCACACACTAATTCTGTTCTCAGTGCCTCGATTTTCATTTATTGCATCATTTAAATCAGACCAGAATTTATCTTTTTCATTCTCACTCATACCATCCACAGAAGCATACACTATTAGAAATACTCTCTGCAGTTCTAATTTCATCCTTACCCATAATATTCTATCATTCATACACTTGTATTATAACAAATTTTTGTTCTCTAATTCATCAGGACACCACACCACTTCTTCCTCACTCATTATCTTTTATCCCAGACCATATTCCCACAATGTCATTTCTTACATGCTCAAATGCACACTCCTTTCAGTATATTTCACTCACACAGAGCATATCCGGCATATATTTATACATTTCATATACTCTTTCACTTGTCTATTCACATTCCACATACTCAATCTCCATTCATACTTCCATATCTGTTCTTGTCATTTATCTAGTCCAATTTTAAATCTGTGTTTGATGGTCCAGTTTTCTTTCTTTTGAGCTTTGAAAATTATAAGTAAAAATGTCATCATGTTATTAGCCAAATGATGGTATAGTCTGTTAGAGGAGTTTCTCCTTGATGATCCCAGACAACTCTAGACACCACGTTGTCAGGCTCTTATTTCTAGCCATTATAGTAAAGTTGAAATACCAACAACCCAAAAAGATCACTGAAGCACAGAATCTCCTTGCCATATTTCCATATTTTTTCCATGTAATATTTAAATACAATTAATTTATTAAACCCTAATGGACAGGAAAATTACAATATCATGAAGCTATCAATGAAAAAAATTGAAACATTATAAGATTGGATAAACATTAATGGAGTATTTAGGATAAAAATTACATATTCTAACAAATGCTGTGATGTTAAATGTAGGGTCTTTTTTTAATAAGAAATATGCATGGGCTCAAAAGGAGTCAAAATAGCAAAAGAAAATTTAAAAAACCTTGAACATTATGATTGCATCTTGATCCATGGCTTGAATTAAACAGATGATGTTTACTTATTCACAATTTAGATACCAACTTATGGATAGCATAAGAGTAACAAAAGGAAGAATTTGGACAGATGGATTAATAAATTAGATATGGGCATTGTGATTATAATGCCATGCTTATTATTTTGCCTTGTCATTGTTTAATCTCCAAGAATGAAGTGACATGTACAACTTTGTTATCAGCCAACAAAGATGATGATCATAGCAAAATTCTACAATAAAAAACTAGTAACAAGACTAACCACAGTTATTTTCCAAAGGTCCAGCTCCTTATTCTTATCCATTATTTGATTGATGCAGGTTATCTAGGTACAAACACATAACAATAAAAACTTCCTGAATTGTTTTGGTACTTGACTATCCACAATCTTTTATTGGACAAGCATCCTCTATCAACTTTACATATATTTCAATTGCAGATTTTACATAAATTTTATAACAATTTTTTATTTTCAAATATAATATTAGCTTATTTAACTTAAATCTACTCATAACATTTCTATTATAATATATTTAATTTTCACATTAATTTCTTTTTTCTTGTTATTCACATGTTGTGTATACTAACAATAATGGAAATATATTTCTTATTAAAAAAAGACCCTATATTTAACATCACAGCATATGTTAGAATATGTAATTTTTATCCTAAATACTCCATAATGTATTATCTAACGTATGGAGTATTTAGGATAAAAAATTGAAATATGATAATATGTATACTCCATAACGCATTATCTGTTTCAATTTTTTCATTGATAGCTTCATGATATTTAATTTTCCTGTCCATTAGGGTTCAATAAATTAATTGCATTTAAATATTACATGGAAAAAATATGGAAATATGATTTATTAGACAAATAATTTTAAATATTTTAACTTATGTTTAATATTGTTTTGATTATAATTATATAGTATTAAATTTTTTTTATCTGCTATATATAAACTATTTCTTTTTGATATAGAAACTGACTGAATCTTTCAATTTATTTGAGATTATATCAAAAATGAGAAAACAAAGGATTGCAATGGTTCAAACTAAGGTATATCATTTAAAATGTTATTTTTTTTAATATGATTTAAAGTTTTTATTGACAATTAATATTTTTGTTTTAAAGGAACAATATATTTTAGTTCATCGAGCAGTAGCAGCATTATTTGAACATCAGATAGAATTAATTGATAATCATATATATGAGAATTTAGATGAAAGTGGTCAGCCATTGTTAAAGAATTCAGAAGTACTGTTATTACATTAAAATATTGTAAGTTTTTTTTATATTATTTTAATTTTTAATTAGAAATTTTTCTCTTTTAGGAAATAAATATATGTGAAAAAATAAATGAAACAGAAGATATTGACTTTTCTGAATCACAAAACCAAAGCTGTTTTAATGGTAATCAAGGTCATCTATCTCATGTAGTAAAGTAATAGCTTTTTGTTATGTAGGATTTATATTATACAATAATAACTTAATAATTTTATAATAGCTTTTAAATTCATACTATTTTGCTAAACAATATATACTAATATATGAGTGCTTTGATATTTAATCAATTTTTTAGAAATATTTTTTTTTATATGCATCCATTCATTAATCTTCTTCTTTGTTATATTTAATAATAATAATCTTTAAAAATTCCTCTAAAAATTATATAAATTTTTCTATGAATTTAATGTTTTCTCTTTGATATTATTTATGTGATTTAGTTATATGAACTCTATACTATTGTAAAACATTTCATTACAAAAATAATAATTTTAATATAAAAAAGTTAAAATTTCCTCAAACTGATAAGATTTCATAGAAATATATGTAATTTTTGCATCACTCAAGAAAAATATTCTTATTCTAATATGATCTTCTCTATCAATGAATTTTAGAACTATACTATAAGACACTACTGATTGATCTAATCAGTAATATGCATTGCACAACATAATTCAGGATGGAAGAAAAGTCTGTAACCTCTCCAAATATCTTGATAACTAGCATAGATTTCAAAAATCTGTTAATGTCAACAAATAGAAGTCATGGGTGGGCTATCTGATAGTGATCTTCAAATGAGCTGATAATGCAAATGAGGACATTTGCAAATCCTATCTCATAAACTGTAACAGATAGGAAAAAATTTCCAATTACAAACTTGTTCAGCATTATATTCTGAACACACTCAAAAAATCACCAAAATTGAATGAATAGTTCACTCAAAAATGAAATGAAAACATTTTTATGAGCAAATCAAGTCACATGCCGTTCTGTATCCATTTCTGGAAGTTTCCACAACAGCATCATATTCCTGTTCAGTTGGCATAAAAAACTATATTCATACATGTGCAATGCAAGTGTATATGTACAGTACAATGATTGAGTACACATTTAATGAAATGACTTCCATGGTCATATGTTATGGTGCTGCTAATTTATGTTGCTGCTGCAGCTTAACTTTATCAGGTAAGACATCCTTCAGCATGAACATAGATCTATCATAGGTACCTCCTCAAAACTTACAGTGTTCTACAACACTCAAGATTAGGTCACCCACAAACATCAAATGATGAGACCACAACAACTTTCATCCTTGCATTTGTTGCTATTAATCCTTATTTAAGCAGTAATATGATTGATAGGAGATTGGTGTAAGCCATTATTCTGTTCTGAATGCTCTACATCATCTTTTTTGGCTTACCGCCCCCTTTTCAAAAAAAATTACTCACCGCCCCCTTTCCAGAAAAAACACACAGACTCCCATTCTTAAAATCAGTAATGTAACCCGTTGTTTTCCAATTTCTTTGGGTCATAGCCCTCTTTTTCAAACAGCGATTCAATGGTGCCTCTCTTAAGTGAAGTATACTATATTATATATTGAAAAACAAGGACAGATTTTTAAAATTACTTTATTCAAAGATATTAACAATATTGGTATATTGCTCACAGTTTGATTAACAAATATATATTATTAAAAAAATTAATATTATTATTATTAGTGAAAGGGCTGAGCTTGGTGTAATGACACTAATTTTTCGATATTTGGTGCCTTATTTGTCATCAGCAATCTTAAATCGGCACATTCCACTGTTGACAATCTGTTTCTTTTCTTTGTTAGTAAATTGCTTACTATGTAAATCCTCTTTCAGCCAAATATGATGATGAGAATGCAATGAAAAATTTCTTTAATGCAGATCATAAAGCTAGATATAATATTAGAATTTGCCTTTGAAGCCAAAATTTTTGATATCTATTTTTTAATTTTAATTTTAACTCTTCATTTTTTGACAATTCTATCAACTCCTTCTGCAATGATAATTCTGCTGTTTGTAGGTTTGAGAAGTGTCAACAAATATAATCTTCACTATTGAGCTGATACAAACCCAAAATGGCTTAGGCGAATCAACTGCCAAGAATGTTGCCATGTCAATGTGTTGTGCTATTGTGCATGATATGATCATGGCAAATCAACTATTGGCTATTGCTATCAGCTATTGGCTTAGGCAAATCAACTGCCAAGAATGTTGCCATGTCAATGTGTTGTGCTATTGTGCATGATATGATCATAGAGCCTGTATTTTATGAGGGAACACTGATTGCAGAAAGGTAACAGCATCTATTTCTTCATACAATTAATAGCAGAATTTGCTGACAACTTACCATTAGCATCCTACAGAAGGTTGTGGTATCATCATGATAGAGCTTTCCTCACTATGTATTCAACACCTGCCAGTATTTGGATGAGATGCTTGGAGATCAGTGGATTGGATGTAGTGAGCCTGTTACCTTACCATCTCTATCTTCTGATCTCACTCCACTAGATTTTTCTCTGAGGATATTTGAAGGAGAGGGTATATGACATTCCCACAACAACAGTAGAGGATCTTCAAGACTTCATCATTGCTGCTTGTACAGAGATTTCTATTGAAACTCTAAAAGCTGTGAGGAACTCCATCCAACATTGTGCTAAACTGTTCTTGTGTGCTTACTAGTGGAAGACGTTTTGAGCACATCTTTGATTAGTTTTCACTTGTTGATTAGGTTCTGTGCTTTCAATTTATTGATTTGGGGTGTGATGTTTCAGTGTTGGTTTATTATCTACATGTCAGAAATAAGTGTCAATCTTTTGCATGTAAAAATTTATTTGTTTCAATTTTGAGTGAACTATTCATCTGATTTTGATGATGTGATTTTTTTAGTGTACAGAATTGAATGCTGAACAAATTTGTAATTGGATTTCATAATCAGCTCATTTGAAGGTTGCCATCATAAAGCCCAGCCATGGCTTCTATTTGTTGACATTAACAGATTTTTGAAATCTATAATAATCATCAAATTATTTGAAGGAATACAAACTTTTCTTTCGCTCTGTATAATTTATTGTATTTTTGTTATTTTTGCTTATAAAAAGTAAATTTTTGTTACAAAATATTTACTTGAAAATTGATTTCAGAATTGTATTTAGAAAACAGTTAATATATGTCATGAAATCATACTTTTTTTTTTTTCATTGCCTATTTCAGTTCTTATTTGATTAACAATTAACTATTTAATTAACCTTGTGTAACTTAAATATGTTTCTAACTTATACCAGTTAGAAACATATTTAAGTTTAAAGCACACTTTGCTCAAATCCATTTTTTCTTATGCAATGTTATTGTAATTATTCAGAAATTGTTGACTTCATTTTAGAATTAATTTGGTTTTTGCTATTGTTAAATTTCATCTGATTAAATTGTATATTCTATAATGAATGTATCTGATATTAAGTTATTTCAGTTTTTAAGTTAATTCAGTAATGTTCCATTGGTTTACTGTCAAAAATAATGAATGAATGCAAAAGTTTGATTTTAGTATCAATACTTTTTGTTAAATTCCACATTTTCCATATATTCTAATTCAAATCCTTTATTAATAAATTTTTGATTGATAAAGAGTTTACTGTGAAATTGTGATCAGATTCTATAAGAATAAGCATGATTCAAGTAATTAATTTGAAAATCTAATGATAAAAAAGTTAGTTTTGTATTGATTCTAGGAAAATAGTTGATATAATACTAAACCTAGGAAATTGCCAAAACATTGTTTATAATTATACTTTTTATTATGTAACTTATCAAGAAGAGTGAATATATCAAATATATGCTGTTTTAGAATATAGAAATTATATGAGAATTATAAAACATCATTCTATCATTTACAATAACACACTAGAAGTTATATAACTTCCATATGCAAAATTAATAGCATGGGGTTTGACAGATCCCACTAATTAAAAATTAATTATTAATTTTATTAACTATTTAATTTATTAAATTTGATGGCCTCTTCTTCAGGCAAATATTCTCTATCCAGCAGCAAAATAACCATTTTTTATATACAAGGTGGGCAAGAACTAGTTTTACCGTATTGTAAATTTACTTTAGACCTGACAACAATGCTTTATAAAGAATATTACTGAACTTCATCAGACTGTGTGTACCCTTCAGTTGAGATTAGATCTTTGCCAGTTGAGAGTCGATTAATGTAGCTGAAGATGAATTGTAAATTAATAAGAGCTGAATGTGTATTTGTCTTGCATGTGTAATGATGTCATAAAAACAATGCCACGGTATGAAGATTATTTCATCGAAACATTTTGTATATTAAAACACTTAACTTATTTTATTATTTTATGATAAAGCAACTTTTTGTCCAACTAATAAGTATACTTGTGTTTTTTCACTTATTTTTTATGTAATCTGATCCACTTAATTGCAAAAAAAATATAATGCAATATTTAAAATAAATCTATCATATTTCAAAACATTAACAAAAATTTTGCATTTTTCATACACAAATACTCCATGTGTAGGCTTGCTTTATTAGAGAGAGATTCAAACTTTATCAAAATAAAGAATTCTTATTTTTGTTGTCATGTTTGGAACCAAACACAAGGTCATTTCCTGGTTAAAGTTGTGATTTGTTTTTCCATTCCTCTTGTTAAAATTTCAAAAATTTTTACTTTTTAATACCATATGATAGATATTAATAACAAAATAATTTTTCAGGGAAAGAATAATAATATATATTTTATAAAGTTTATTTTTCAGAATTTAGCATACTATATTCAAATTGCATAAAAATATGATTAATATGTACTGAAAAAAGAAATTTAATAAGAATTATAAATAATTAGGTAATATGAAAATATGATAGAAGAAATATATGAAATTTATTAAAAAAATTTTATAAAAAATTTAAGTTGCAAATCACATCATTATCACAACAAAATCATGTGATACTATTTTTAGATTCATAAATGCATTATTTAACATAACAATAAGAAATCCATGAAAGTAAATGGTGGCATGGGATATCACAAACCATACATATTTTTTTTTTATTCCAAAAATTTAAGATCAATGCAAAAATACAATATTGCACTTCAAACAGGAGAAAAATTGAGCAAGGTAGAGATTTTTTTGAAAATGTTTTATATTTAAATTGAGAAATAAATTTTAAATGGAGCCTGTCACATCCTAAGTCACTACGTTAATTTGTTTATAAAATTATATTATTTATTAATTTTAAAAAATACAAAAATAATAAAATTATTTTGAGTTATATATAACTACTAATTACAATTATTATAAAGAAAATTGATTTAAATCATATAAAATTTTATGAATTTTCAAATAAAATCCATAATTAAGTTGTTTTTATTTTTTTTTATGTAAATAAGTTTCATTTTGATGAGGTGTTATAAAGAAAGAAAAAAAAATACAAGGATTAAAATAAAAAAAATACAAGGATTGAAAGCTTTGCATTGAGCATTGAGAATTATAGTATTATTATAAAGGAAGATCAACTGTTGGATACAGCTGATAAAAATGAGATGACGAATTTCAAATAATAATTTTGATAAATCAGCAATTCATCACTATTCATCATAATAATGAAAGCTCTTTGTTAATTAAATAACATAAAACTATTTTTTTCAGAATTATTATAATTTAATTAACAGTCCTTTTCAGGAATATTATATTTCTATTTTTACCACATCACTTCATATAAAAATTGTGAAAATATTTTTATCTATAATATAAAAAATCAATGAAAATAGTCCAATAAAAATAAATTATTATTTTATTATTAAATGAAATAAACATTTGAGTAAAAAGAAATTATCATATTTAAAATAACCAACTTTCTATTAACTGCAACTAAATATTATTGATTAATAGGAAGAAGTAAGCAATATTTTTATCTTTTTTGTCATTTATTTAAATATAATGACATCACATATGATGATTTTCCTAAGGGAAAATTCTAAGTATACAGACTAAACTATATAAAATTACTTGATTTGATTTTTTAATCAGATTTTGTTTTATTTATAGATTATTCTTCTAAATTAAAAGAAGTACCATTGGATGAAAATTCTGAAGAAACATTACCAGTTATGAATGATAAAAGATTTGAGGATGGAAATCAAACAACAAACAGCATAAATTGTGTAACAAATGAAAATAATTATGATCAGAATGTTAACTTTACAATTTCTTTGCCTCTTAATTCAGCTAAAAAGCAGTCTGATAATTTATCAGTTTCAACTACATTGATATATAATGATAACAGAATTATGGTTAATTTAAAACAGAAAGAAACTGAAAATATTCAAAATCCAGAAAGTAATAATGAATATCATATTACTGAGATAGAATCAAACTATGATCTAAGAAATTTTGCTGATTCAGAAGTTGAAACTACTTCATCATATTCTCCTAATGAAAATAAACTCATGAAATTATCTGAAGACAATTGTTCAAATTTGGAATATAAAAATAGTGATATTGAAGATATATTTCTTCAAATACTCAATGATGATGATAAGCAATCAAATGAAAAGTCAGATGATAAATTTAGAACAAATATGGATATATCATCAAATTCAAATTACTCTTTAGAAAAAGGTGATAAAAATTATGAGGAAATAATTGATAAATCTCTTGATGAAATGGTTGATCAAAATTCTGTAAATATATTTGAAAGGGATGTCTTACACAATTTAACAAGTGATTCTGTAATAGCTAGTAGACAGCGATATATGTGCTTAGTAAATGAATGTGAACAATCTTTTTCTGAAATTGAAAGACTGCTAGAAGAAAAGAATTTTGAAAATTCAAAAAATATATTGCATAAAAACAATACTAAAGAAGATTTAAACTTTGATCAAAGTATATCTAATGGTGATAAGCTTTCAAAGCACGAGGAGCCAGTATGTTCATTTAAAGTCAATGAACTTATTCAAAGAAATTCTACAAATTTACCAATAAAATTTGATGAAACCACCAATAATGATGCTGTTGAATCATTTCATTCTAAAAAGGAAGTTGAAGATTTTAAGAATAATTATGATGATACAAAAACTCCTGAACAAATTACAGAAGATGATAAATTGAAATATTTAGGAAAAAAAACTGATAATAACAATAGAGGTATAGAAGAAGTATTAATGAAAAATCAAGAAAATAATGAAGAGACTATAGAGTATATTGATAGTGTTACTCAAGAAGCAATAATTGTAAATGAATTACCACAAAATCATCATAAAATTAATTATTCTGTCTCTGAAGGTATATCAAATTTTGAAAATTGTGAAAATAGTAATTTTGAAATCGGTGATAAATCTTTGAAAAATTTAAATTATCAATCTAAATTAACACCTTATATAGAAGTTGAAAAAAATTCTGAAAATTTTAAAAGCAATCTTGCTAGAAAACGAACTGGTAAAATATTTGATGCAGAAGATGACCATTTGAATTTTAAACAGGAAAGATCTTCCAGTTTCTTTGTTAATAATTATTCTATTACTGATAATGATAAACATAATATTTCTAGTATTTCAAACTCAGATGATAATGAAATTAATGAATGTGCTAAAAATGATTTTCCTCTATCTGAAACTTATGAATATGAAAATTTTACAGAAAATTCTATAAATGAAAAATCTGCTGTAGCTCAGAAACCTAGTATTGCAAAATTAAAAGCACTCTTTGAAAAATCTGTTGTACATGATCTTCCTAAACATAAACATAAACATCCACTTGCCAGAAGTCATAGTCATCATATTTCTCAAAGTAAATCTGGCCATTTGTATTCCTCTAATGAGAGAACAGTTTTGAAACCAACAATTTTTAATAAGGTTTCAAAAATATTTCATACTCCCTCATATGAAGAGCATAATGAAATATGTAGCAGTAAATTAAATATTCATAAAAATTTAAAGGAACCTGAAACTGCTTCAATATCTTCTAACTTTTGTGAACAGTTTTTAAAGGATAATGAAAGTAGATCCCAATGGTATGATGGTACAAAACATTCATATCTAGAGATAAATCCAAATCCTTTTAATTCTGAAAGCAAATTACCTTCAAATAAAAATACAAAGATTGAAGTAAATAAGAGAGATTCAAATGCAATAGAAATTGGCTGTTTGGATATTTCATCTTTGATGTCTTCTGTCATTTCAGATGAACAAACTGTCAGCCAAACACAATGGTATGAAGAAAATAATCAAAGTAGTATATCTCAATATAAAGAAACTATGCACAAAGAAAATTTATCACAAAATGTTTCAGAAGAAAGAAATTCTGAAGAATGTAATGTAAAAGACTATATAAATATATCATTGGACTCTTCTGAAGAAAATGAATTAAGCAGATTATCTGATACTAATATAAAAATTCCACCAGAAATACCCAATAAGAAAAAATTTCAGAATATATCTTTTCATTCCTATCAAGATAATATCCAAATTAAGAAGCAAAATTTTTCAGATAAATTAGAAAATACAACCAAATGGTATTTTAAAAAAGAAAATAGTGATGATGAAAATAATAATGATCATATTGAAAATATCAATAATGATGATTTAAATGCTGAAACAAACTTAGAATCTTATGATGATTCATTAACTACACTGCAGGAAAATATTCATAATCTCTCTCCCAACATTTTGATAAAGTCAAATCTAGATAATTTTTTTAATAAACAACCTCCTCATCTTCCACCTAAGAAAAAGTGTGATAAGTCAAACAACCATACTAACTGGTATTTAAAAGAAAAATCTGCAGACTTATATAATACAGAAAATATAAATGATAGTGAGAATGTAGTTTATGCAAATGTGATAAAAGCTAAAAATGGCTCTCTTATAGAAAGTGAGAATTCAAAAAAACAAATGTTTCATAAGTTAGATGAAGAAAAGACTGATTTATATATGAATGTTAATGCAACAACTAGAAAAAACATTGAACAGATTGAAAATTCTTTGCAACAACATCCAAGAGGTGCAATAATTGATCTCACATCTCGTCAATCATTTGCAAATGAGCAGCAAATGAATAATTGTAATGAACAAAATGTAAAAGAGTTAAAGAAAACATTTTCTTCAGATTTTAAAGGAAAGTTAAAAGAATATCAAAAAATTATATTAAACCCTTCAAAAAAACCTAAAGGTTATGAAACAATATGGCCTCAAAAATGTAATAATGAAAATAATCAATCTTTTGTGAATAATTCAGATAAAAAATTATCAACTAATAAAAATTTACACAAACACCAAGAAAATTTAGAACCTTCTCAAAAAATATGTGATGAGTATAAAATGAAACCTCAACCAAAGCCTAGATCATCAGTTTCAGATAAACATATTAGTAAATCAAATTCATCTTCAGTTCTTTTCCAAAAACATTCAAATGTGAAAAACTCAGTGTCAGATTTTAATAGATTCAAAGAAACATCTGTGAACAAAGTTGTTTGTGAATTGAACAGCATATTGAATGTACTTACAACTCGTCCATTTAAATCTTCAAAACCTGAAGCATCTGTTATTTCATCATCTGAAAATTCACAAAAAATCCATCCTTCTGCTCCTCCTCGCAGAAAATTGAAACAAGATATTTCAGATTGTCAGTTTTCCAATTCTGAAATATATTCTTCAAATCATTCAACCTCTAATACTGCAAATAGTAATAGTATTAATAAAATTGAATCAAAAGGACAACAATTATCAAAATCTACAACATTACCAAATATTAATTATCTAAATTCAAAAGTACTGTCTCAAATTTCAAAAGAAAAAAATAATAAAGTTTCAGATAATGAATCTGCTAGGCATATCAAAGATTCTAAAAGACTGCATTCAGTTTATGAAAATATTGATACTACACAATCAAATATTTCACATATGGAGGATCAAGAAACCTCTGATAATTTTAAAAATAAAATGCATAAACTAAAGCATTCTACTTCAGATGCAAGTGTTTTTTCAGTTTTAAGGAATGCAAAATATAAAAGTAAATTGGCTACCAGTTCTGCAATCAAAACAGAAAATAAATTGAATGATAAAAGAAAACAAACATCTAAATTAAAAGAGGAAAATAAAGTGATTGAAAATAAAGCTAGTAATTTATGTGATATTCCTAAACAGTTTATTCACACAATTACAAAAAATGAAAAACGTTCAGTGGATGATATGGATATATTTCCAGTTGCCCCACCTAGATCCAGGCGTCATGGTCCTACTTTAAAAAGTGTTTCAGAAATGGAAAAATTTACCAAAAGTCTAGATGAAGGTAAACTGTATTTTAATAATATTAAATATTATTATTATAATGTATTAACAACATAAGAATAATACAATAATAAAATTTTTTCTAAAATTAGACAATTTATCTATAGCCATAGAAACTTCTTTTATAAAATATATGGTGTGTTTAAATGAAACCTGTTTGAAATGCACCACATGATGAGTTGACATTTCAGTTTTGGAATCAGATGTTAAAGTGAAATTGTGTGTTGAGCAAGCATAATGCTCTTAAATTATGCACTTGCATCATTTTTAAATGTGTGACGTAATGTTGAAGATGGCTAGTATGATTGAAAATCCATCCAAACAGGATATGCAAAAGATATAACTCCAACTTTTAATGGCTGAGGAGTGTAAGTCAGTGGTGCTAATGGGTGACCTGCATGCTGACAACACAAGGAATATTGAATGGACCTCAGTTTGCAGCATTTGATGTACTACTGCACTGAGAGTGAACAATTTCTGTGGTGCTTAGTGATGTTTCACCACAATATGGCAAGTTTCATTTGAACACACCATATATAAAATGTTTATTTTATAAAAAAAATTGTTTGAAAAATAAAGACTGTAATATAACATATTTGGAAATATGTTTGGTTATTAAATATATGACAACATATATGTAAGTTCCAAGATATTTATATCTAGTTGTTTGAAGGTTTATTTGGAAATTAAAGAATATTTAATAACAAAATGCCTGTGTATTTGCTATTTTTTAAATTTTTTAATGTAAAATTGGAGAAAAAACTTTTAAGTAGAAAGGAAGGGAATCTTCAAATTTGTGACATCATGGTCAGATGGGTCAAGCTCGGTGTAATGAAAAATGAAGAAGGGAGATTCAAAAGTGTTTGAAATAGTGTGAAGTAATTTATGGATGTTTCTTAACACAATTTTTATGACTTACATTTTAATCCCTTAACTTTTCCACTGTGGAGAGTCTGGGCTCAATTCTGACTCCCACTTCTCCAAACTTTTCAAGAAGGATTGGGTCCTTTCCATTAAATATCATCATTCGTCTGATGACCAACTGATTGTGAATTATCCATCTATGACTGGACCATCACTATGACTGTGAAGAATCCATGAATAATATTGGAAAAGCTTCCCACTAAGAATCAATCAAATGAAAAGTGATAGTAAAGTTATAAAGCATAGGAATCCTTAATTTAATAATTCAAAAATAAATAGGATTTTTTCAGAAATAGGCAATTAAATTTTTCAGAACTGCTTGTTTAATGATTGCATTGGATAAATTATCTGATGTGTATCAATGCAGTAGTTAGTTTGTTTAGTTTTTGAGATACAATGGTACCTCGGTATACGTCCTTAATCCATTCCAGATCCTTGGACTTATACCAAACGAATTTTTCCCATAAGAAATAAAGGGAAAATGATTAATCCGTTCCCATGAAAAAAATCCTATTGTAATTGGCATATTATACATTGATGGGTTTGTATAAAATAACTTAAACACTGCCTAATACTAAAATAAATAAATACAAAGTAATTAGATGAAATAAATGAAAATTTAACATTAGCCGATTTAATAACGTCTTTGTTTTTCACAATCAGAGGTAATGCTTTCTCAGTCTACAGTATGCAGCAGCTAAGTCCCAGATACACATTCTACCTTCATACTTTTCAACCATCTCTTTTTCACTACCATGGTGATTCTAACAATTTTCTTCATTGCTTGGCTCTTCTCATTAACTTTCTTAAATCTTTTATAAAACTTATTCTTTTACTCATTAACTTCTTAAAACTTTAACCTATTAATGAACTTATTAAAAATTTAAGCAAAAAAACACAAAATCATGCGAAAATTCACAGAGCAGAGGTTATTCACTGAGTGATAATTGTTGTACTGACGCTTGTGGGCAGTCGTGGCATTGTCTCGAGAGAGCTAAACATCGGTGTCATAACTCATTTTGATTCTTACAAGTTCTTGCACGAGAATCGGTCTTATTCCAAACAAACTTCGTATACCAAGTAAAATTTTTCAAGTCCAAACAGAAGGTATACCAAGTTGGACTTATTCCAAAGTGGATGTATACCAAGATACCACTGTATTTTTAAATTTCTTTAGATTTAAGTAATATTTGGATGTACAAGTAGTGACTTATTATTTTATTACTCCAAATATTGATGATATTAATATTAAATCCCCCCATTTGAGCCCACACTTTTTCTCTAACAAGGAGGATTGTGTGCTCCAATGTTTTTTTTGGTCATCAATTATAATGATTTAATTCTGTCATAATTAGTAGACATTAGGAGCCAGAGACATCAGCAGATTTCCGATTTTGGGATGTACATCCCCAAAATCTGTCAATGTCTTGGTAGTCTAATTGGTTAAGGCTTTGAAATGGTAACTCTAAAGTTCCTGGTTCAATTCCAGGCCAAGGCAAATTTTTTATTTTGGGAAATTAGTAAAAATTATAATTTAATTTTAAATAACAGATGGTGCTACTTTAACCTAAATTTAAATAATTAATTATTTATCCGATAGAGGTGGCACCATAGTGCAATTAATAAATAATCGTTAATTTGGTAGTTTGATTTAAAAATAAATCACTAGGGGTATAATTTGGCTAGTTAGGGATATTTTTTATGTTAAATCTTTAAATATGCTTTTGAAATGTTTTTAAGTTATTTGTTCTAAGCTTTGAATATTACCATCTTGCTCTATTGCTGATGATGGTTTCCTTGAAGCTGAAAACATTACTATTATTATAATTGTGTATTAATTAAAGTGATTTTTACTGTTTTCTTGAACTTGAGCTTTATTTCTGAATGTATTAAAGGCAAATAATATATTATTTTATTGAAAATAGAAGAATGCTTATTTTGATTCTAATTTTCACAATCAATAATATCTTGAAATGATTATTCTTTGTTAATACAAAGAATAAATTAATGTTTTATTTGAATCTTTTCTCTATAAGATAATCAAATATTCTTAAAAAAAAATTGAGTTTTAATTAAGTGATTAATGAAATAAAAATATTAAGTTTTAGTCAGTTGAGTTTCTATTAAATAACTAATTTCTCTTAAGTAAAATATAAAAATTTTTTAATTTTAAGATAATTTTTTCAATGATGTTTTAAATTTAATCATTTCAGTTGGTTCAAAATTTCCAACATTATCTGTTGATGCTCTGAAATCTTCAAAATTTTCATTCCAGGTATTTTTTAAAATATTTTGTAAATATAAATAATAAAATTCAAAATTTAAAAATTGCATATATACAATAAAAATTAAGCAATTAAGTTAGTTCAAGAAGCACATAAATAGTTAAAAAATTATTAAAAAAAAACAATAAGAACTAACAGGATTGGGATGAATATAAATTAGGTAATTTTCCTAGGTGTTCTGATTTAGGAACACATTGCTAGGAAAATCACTCATTTTATTGGAATATTGCCCAATTGTCAGACTAATGATGGTAAAGAATTGACATCTTTGTAATTAATCACTTAAAGCAATTAAAAAATATACTAACTAATTTTAAATGCAGTATATCCTTTTATGTGGTTAATTATTTTGAAAATTTCTATATAAATTGAAAACCTTGGAAGTCTACTAATACTTAAGTTTGATATATACCAAATATATCTTTGATAAATGAAATAACTAAATAAAATTTATGAGGCATGATATGAAAATTTGAAAATATAGTGATATTTTTGCAAAAAGATAAAAAATAAATTGTTTAATGAAGTTATTATTTGTTTTTTTTAATGCAGTTCAACACAGATTAAAAAAAAGATTTTCTTATCTAAATATCTTTGAAACCACATAAGTAAGGGACCTATTAAGGGACTCTATTATATAATCTTTAATAGTTATGTTATTTAATATTTATATATTAATTCAAAATGTTTCTATATTGCATTTGTGAAATATAGAAATATATAATTTTTGAAAATTAGTAAAAACTTAAAATATATAACTGTTAATAAAAGTTTCTTTCTATTCCAGAAAAAATTTCAAAATAATTATACAAATAGTAATGCATCTGGTTATAGTCATTCAGTTTCTACAGGTAATATATTTTATTAGTAAATATTACTTATAATACTGATATATAACTGAAATTGAGTTTTATGTTGGCAATAAATCAAGAATATTTTATTATTATACATTTATATAAATCAAATTTGTATGCTAATTTTTATGTGATAAATGCATTTCTGCACATCTGTGAACTCAGCCATCTAAATATAACTAAAAGTTTTCATCATTGCTCATATAGCTTTTTCTTTTTTCATCAAATTTTTTAAGCTATCAAAACTTTTATTCACTTATGCTCAGCTTATAATAACTAAGACAAAAATAAAAGCAAATGAAATACCAATGATAGATCTTTAAATATTATGATAAAAACATCATGATTCACTAATAAAAAATCAAAATTATGCTTGAGATAAAATTTTCTTAATTTATTTTTGATGATTAATTAATAAAATATTTAAAATATCTTTTAAATATATCATTTATTAGATTTGAGGTAATAAGATAGTTTTGAAGTTAGAATCATAAACTGAAATCAAATTATTTCTAAAATAGTAGATCCACATTTAACATTGGAGTTCCTGAAAATTTTAATATTAATTGAAACCAGAAAATTCCTATTTCTATTGTTATAAGTCAGGATTACATTCCTAGAGTGCTTTTTTTTAGTACTAAAACTGATACTATTTAGTGATTTTTGTCATTTAGTCATTACTATATTATTTAATAATGGAATGAAATGAATGAGAAGCATGATTTAAATGTAAATGCTAATTGGAAAATGTTATATAGTAGTGATATCTTAGAATTTACTTAAAATTTATTTATAGTAAAAAACATATTAGAATTCACAGATATATGTTCATGATTAGTTTTTCTAAACATCAGTTCTTAATCATTCACTAATAATGACCATTCCTATTATGTATACATATTGAATATACTTGCTAAGGCCAGATGAACTGAAGAGGAAGAGAATAGACAAGCTGGACTCAGATCCTCAAATAATTTTTCAAAGGTGGAATTTGATTCTGGAGAATCAAATTCCACCTTAAATTCCACCTTAAATTATTTGAGACCTTGGTCTCAAATAATTTTTCAAAGGTGGAATTTGATTCTGGAGAATCAAATTCCACCTTTGAAAAATTATTTATTGCAGTATAGTTTAATTATATATTCTAAGATAATTTTGTATATTTGAATTGCATTCATATAAAATGTGGTTTCCAACACATTTTCTCTCTCTTATGCAGGAAATATAAGAAAATGGGACTTTATTCCATTCTGTTATCTTAAAAACTTTAATTTTTTAATTAATTAACTTAGTTTTGCATACAATGTAATAGCAAAATGATTTTAAGTGAGGTGATGTTAAATGAGATCCTACTATACAATTAAGAAGATATGAAATGCTTAGGAGCTGAAACTTTCTAGATAAGAGATTTTTCTGGAATTGGAGCATTATATTTAAAAAAAATTTTTTTAATTTTAAAAATTGCAAAAAAATAAATAATAAATATGTATTCTATCTCAAGAATGAAGACAAACTGTTTTAATATACACAAACATATTTTGGATGCATTGTTGTGTTATGTGTAACTAATTGGACATAGATGTATGATACTGGGTATTTTAAGTTCCAGCTTAGTGTGCTTGGATATTTTTACCTTATGTTGGTTTAATAAATTTAAATTGTTTATATTTAATGTACTAATTATACAATTTTAACTAAATTTTTAATGAAAATTTTATAAAAAATTTTGTTTTATATGAAAAATTTAAAATACACTGACGGAAAAAAAAATCCCAACACCAAGAAAGACTTGTGTTAGATAAACAAAATTTGGTAGGCGTGTTTATACATCTGAAAGATGACATCGATTCAAATTTCGCGCTTTGAATAATCCATAATATGTTGTTAGTACTAATGGTAATATATATTACAATTGAACTGTTGATGTAAATATACTGAAGGTTATGTTAAAATATATAGAAAAGAAAAGAAATGTCAATGCATAGTAAAATTTACATATAAAAATTAATAATCAAAATTAACCACTTGATTTAAGGCTGTACCATTTTTAAAGATTTTTTTTGCAGTATTGTTAATAACAGCATTAGTTATATCAACTATTGATAGTATCATGATGTGGCTTTTATTTTGATATTTGCATCACATAATTTATTTTTCAATGTCATTATCTAATGACAACTTTTAAATTAAAACATTACATTTCCATATAAGGAGTGTTTTAAGTATCCAAGTCATATTTGTTTTTCTTATTGAGATAATGATTTGTTTTATTAAGATTTTAAAAATACTTATCATTCATTTTACAAATTTTTGCTTTAATGAAATGTATCTATTTTTTGATTTGAAAAGATAATTTTTGTATCATCACATTAACTCTACTACTATATTCAAATTAAATATAAATTAGTCTAGCACTTTTTAGTAGAAGTAATGTTTATTTGTCTATATACAGAAAATTAAATTTATTATTAATTAAATGAATTTTTGACCTCTTAAAATATATAATTATGTTAAAACAAAATAGTTTGTTATTATACATCTATTCTATATTGTTCGTGAATTTTAATTATTAAACTATAAAAGTAGTTAAGAATTAAATTAAAATATTAAAATCTAAAGGAAGATATTCAACTAAATATTCATTATCAAGAGATTCAAACAGAAGCTCCTCATTAGTTTCGATAAGTGCATGTTCTACAAAAAAATATCCATTAAGTACCTAATTATGAAATTATAAAATTATTATGAAATTATAAAATTATTGAATATGTTTTTCTTAGTAATTTGATAACTTACTCTTTTATGAAATTATACAATTAAATTTTTTATCTCTGGCTAATATTATTTTATTATTTTTATGTTGTTATTATTTTTTTAAACTAAAATATAAATAATATAATTTTATCATTTTTTATCAACTAATAAATTTTAATTTATTTTTACAGGAATTGGATATTCAACAGATAAATCAGTCAAAACAGATAATTTAACGAATCCCATTTCACGAACAAAATCATTAAAAATAATTCCCTTACAAAAGGTATAAAATAAATGTTATAATTATATTTTAATATACTTTTTCTTTAATTTACATAGTAATATATTTCACAAAAGTAAAAATAGATCAAAACTGATAATTGCATGGAAAATAGAGGAATAAATTCCAAAAATCCTGAAGTTTAATACTTCTAGACATAATTCCTTGATGATGATTCTCTATTACATGGCAAAAGTTTTTCATAAAGATCTCAATTTTTGATAAATTAAATCATATCTTAGAAAATCTTTGATATATTTCTATTTGTAATACAATAGAGACTCATTAATTTATCATTGCTGTGGAAATAAAGAGAAATTACAGAAAGTGATTCTCAATATACAGGGTGCATCAACTAAATCTGGACAAAATAAACAATTTAACTAAACAAAATTTTATTTAACAAAAAGAATAAAATTATCAAAATTATCATTTGCACATTACTTTGGGATCCCTTTAGATTAAAATTACTCAATGTAATTTCCCTTCTGCCTCAGTTACTGCCTCGATCCTCAACCGGAAACGATGACATGCCCTGAGTAATGCCTGCTTGTCCAAGTTCGAAAATGCTGCCTCAATAGCGGCCTGGAGAGATGCTACATTAGGATGTCTCGACCTATTAGAGACCCTTTCAACAACGCTCCATACGTAGTAGTCCAAAGGATTCAAATCTGGACTGTTAGGAGGCCAGAATTCTTTAGACCAAAACATATCCA
>AYEL01052836.1:0-44909 GCA_000484575.1 Olivierus martensii
GGCCCGCAAAAAAATTTTTAAATTTAAATTGGCCCGTTGATTAAAAAAATTGCTCACCCCTGTTCTAGAACTACATGCATATTTTCATTTTTAGTTTGAAGACCCAGTCATCTTACATAAACGCTAGTTAGTTTAGTGTTCGGCGACGCCAAAAAAGGCTAAGAACAACTGCTTTAGGCTTTCAAAAATAGAATAAAAAGAAATTAAATGAGGTAAATATGATATTAACGCATAAAACGACACATGCAAAATAATCCATATTCGTGGGGACATTTTTGTTTTCGAATAACGTTTATAACGAATAATCTTCGCCAGTATCATGATGCTTTTTATAATAATTTATTTCGCTATATATCCATCCAATATTCCTAAATTGCGGCTCCATAGCATCAACACTCAATAGTTAATATATTAAGAAAAATATTATTTTAATATAAAACAAATCCTTAATTTAATAAAATCTCAGTATATATGATGACACTATCTTCAATTTTTTTACTTTGCTTGCAGCCAAACATCACGTAATACATAGTTTATGATTTCCATCCACTTCGTCCTTAATTATTTTGCATTCCTTTTTTGTCCAAAAAAGCTGAATCCAGTAATTTTACAATTTATCTACTACTTCATTTGCTATTTTCTTAATTTACATCTTTAATGGAATTTTGGAAAACTTGTATCAAAATACCCCTACTTAAAAAAAAAGTATCTTGCTGATTTACAGTATTTCGATTTTCGGTTCAGCTTATTCCTACGAATTCCCGTACTCGTCTATGAAATTTATCAAATCAAAAGCACCAGGCTTAACTCACGAATCAACATTATGTCTTAAGGATCTGCTGCTCTAGCAAATCACAAGTCAAAATATAAAAGCCTGGCAAAGCAGATGCAAAACCAAAAATTCCATAATTAAATTACTAATAAAATATAATAATACAGTATTTTTAATTTGTTCATTTATTGTAAAAAAATATGTATCTACACAAAATAAATATGTGTGCCATATATAATCTTTAATAACATTTGTCCTGAAAAAATTGATTGAACTCTCCGTGTATTTCAGATTATCGTGTATGGCTCGCAGTGTCATGAAATTTGACCAGTTCTGTTGTATACAATCATTCGTTTGTGTGGATATATTGTATTAAAAATGCGTAATATTTCAAATTTTTCTTTAAATTTTAGATTATATATGTATTTATGAATTAATAACATGATATAGTAATTTACATTTTTCAGATGGTAATATAAAATACTGTCAAATTGTTAAGATAATAAAATAACTCTTTGTGAAACTAAAAATATAGAATAACTGATCAAACTTGATTTTAGTACAAGTTTTTCATTTGAAACGAATACATGGCTTAGTATATGAAGTCTACAGCTAATAATTCTATTTTTTCAAAATCTATTATTCTCAGTTTTCTCAATATAAAATATAAAAATTTGTAATTTTGAAATTTTGTTGGCATCTGTGATTATCAACAAGAGCTAGTGCTAACAGTAAAATGCAAAAATGATTTTTTGAATGTATAAATAAAAATTTATACTGTAGTGAATAGTATTTCTGAAAATAAATCCAATCTTAAAATAATTTTGCCCCATAATTAAAATAAATATCAAAAAATTATATATATATTTTAACTGATACATATATTTTTAATCTTAATATACATGCACTGTATAATCTAAATATCCGATTTTTCCATATTAGGATTAATCTAAATCTCACAAGGGCAGACATTCATTATCTTTTGATAATTTATTTTTCATATTCGTAATATTGTACCTTATATATTAAATATATGTGAAATAAATCACAGTAAGTACTGTTTATATGTATTCATAAATATTTTAATGTTTATTTTAATTCACTTATGATTTAAACATTTTTCAAGTACTTCAAGAAATGAATTTAGGTTTTTATGTCTATTCCAAAAAATTGAACAATGAAGTGAGGAAAAAATAATATTTAATATATTATTAAAAAAATTATATTGATGCACACTAATCTTTAAAAATCGCATAATATAAAAATAATATACAGAACAAAATTCTTAAACAATTAAAATTACAAGAATGGTATTCATCTATAATTACGTAACTAGATTAGAGTCCTATCCCTAAATAATATCAATTTGTTTTTATTTAATGCAGTTATGGTATGGAAAAATAAATCTTTATTTTGAAATACTGGTCCACAACTTATTAAAACAAATAATTCTGAATACAATCGTTTTCAATAAATAAAAACACACGGCATCGATATATAATTAAATGATAAAAATCGATATATTGATTTTTTTAATTTTTTTATATTTTTAAAACGAAATCTGTCTAATGTTTTACTTTAAAATTGCAATAGAGTAAATAGAAAGACTTACTTTGAAACACAGTAAATTCTGATAATCAAGAAATATTTTTATATTCAAACAGCAACAGCTGTATATGTAAACAATAACTATATATAAGATTCCTTATTAAAATCAAAGAATATGATATATAGTTTCTTAAACTTTTATATTCAACATACTGTACTACAATTTAAAAAGATCTGTTAAAAAAAAAATAGGTAATGGAAGGGAACAATGAAAAGACCACCTATCTATGGGAAGAATGAGATTATAGAAAATGAATAAATAAATTTGCTAACTATGTTATTTTGAATCATTTGTGCACCTCGATTTTTGGCTAGAATTATTTCTAAAAAATATGCAGTTTTTAAAAATTGCATTTCTTGAATAAGTGAGGGTGAATTTAATATTACCAACATAATCAGTTTTCAAATATCTCTTCTGAAATCGTTTGGTAAAAATTTCTTATTTTCCTAGTGAAATTAAATCATATTAAAAATTAACTTTTAATTGAATCTCTCTTTAATTGAATTCATATTATGATGAATTAAATTTTAATACAAATTCTGTAAAACAACTCAGATAAATCAACTTTGTTTATATTAATTTTCATTTAATTGAAAATCCATATTTAAAAATAAAAATATACTAGTGACCATAAATTCTTGCACAAAATTCAAGCAGCTCTAAATAACACTAGAATGGAAAATATGCAGGCTGCATGTGCAAGTGCAGCAGGATATATATTACTTTCTTGTAAACAAAATATTTTTTCAGAGTCTTCAATTTAACAAATATGTCGCAAAAACAATCTTGTTGGAATGCACAATTTTGCATTACATTTAGCAGGAAAGTGACAAAAAAAAAAAAAAAAAAAAAAAAAAAAAAAAAAAAAAAAAAAAAAAAACAGAAATTGAAAGGAGGACGATGGTGAATGATTATTTAAGTAGATATACAGACACAGGCAGTGTTAGCGACAGAAAAAGTTCCAGTAGACCAAGAACGAAAGGAATGCCAAAGGCAATTAATTAATGCTCTACGTGCACAAATTCTACAAAATCCTTGTTGCAACCAAAATTGCCTCTACAAACATGTCAAGATAACAGTTTGAAGAAGTCTAAAACAAGACCTTAAAACTTTAAAGCAGTGACATGCCATTTTTTAACTGTTCAACAAAAGAAAAATCGAGTCAAGAAAAGTCAAGCATTATTGAAGCAGTATGCTGGTAACAACTACAAAAACATTATTTTTACTGATGAGAAAATCTTCACTGTTGAGCAAAACATTAATAAGCAAAACAAAAGTTTAAGCTGTGAAGAGATTTGGAAAAAGTATCAGGATTCAGAATCCAGCTTCAGTGTTGGTGTGGTGTGGAATCATTTGGCATGGAATGGTAAAGTTGCACTTTGTACCACAGAGAGTGAAAGTTAATGAAAGGAATTATATGGAAGAAATTTTAGAACTGATTGTAAAGCCAATGAACTCTAAATCTTTTCAACCATATTAACTAATCCTTCCAACAGAATTCTGCTCCATCACCCAGACCGAAGTTATAGCTGGTTAACACAGTAACATTACATTTCTAACCTTCTCCAGTGAAGAATGGTCCACTGTATCTGTAGATCTTAATCTACTAAATTACTGCATATTGTTGAAGATGAAGTTAAAGGAATGTGCAAGACTCCACAGCAGTGTTGACGATCTGAAGAAAGTCCTCTGGAATGGGAGAAATTTCCTTTGGAGAGTTTGCATAAATTGATGAATGGCCAGAGAGAGAGAGAGATTGCACAACTACATTAAAGAGGGACAACCTTTGAGTGACCAATCTAATATTTTTAATTTATATATGTCTCTCTGTAATATTCTAAAGATTTATTAAATTTATTCTTAAATAAAAGTTATACAACAAAACTTGTGTGGGAATTTATGATCACACTAGGTATTAAAAACAGAATATACAAATGAAGGTCATTTATCATTACTTGTGATATTACCTTCTATGTAACATCTTTAATGCTGTAACATTTTTTCATTGTTTAAGATTCATATATTATTTTAAAATATATTCTTCCAGCTAAATAAAACAAAAAAAACTAAAATTTTTTATTTTCTACATTAGATAAAATAGAATAATTGTAGGAAATCAGTTCTACATTAAAAAAATAACATAACTGTAATAGTAATTAGGAAAAACAAATTCACTTTTATATATTAAATTAGAATATTTGCATTACATTCGTAACTTTAAAAAATTAGAAAATTTTTTAAAATTTATTCTAAAAAATATTAGTTTATATTTATTCTATAATATAAATTAAAAATAATGAATATTACTCTTTTATACCGCCCAAAAAATATAATTCATTTATACTATATAATGAAATCAATTTGTTCTACTTTTATAAACAATAAAAAAATTATCATTCTCATAACGTAAAATTTAATAGTTGACTTATACTGTATTATCTAATACAGTTCATTCCATATAACTTTAAATTGATCCAATATAATAAATAAAATAGTATCCTCGATTCTTATAATGCATTAAAATGATTCTAAGCACGACTAACTTTTAATGCAGATAAATTCAAAACTATAATTTTCTGGCGTAAATATGAAAATTATAGAAATTTTAGTAGTTCAATATTTTTTAAGTACTTATATTAATGTATATTTTTGGCATACATTTGTTCATTCAAATCTCAACTTTATATAGAAATTAACTACAGTAAAAAATAGATTGGATATGTATGCATCTTTTATCATTTAAAACTTGATTAATTAGGATTAATTCAGAAAAGAATATTTTTAATATTAATAAAAGCATATCCTGACATGGCCCCTTTTCATTCAATCCTATGGTGTCCTACAAGGTGGAAATTTTATTTTGTTTTTATAAGTACAGTGGTACCTCGGTTCACGAACACAATCCGTTCCTTGACCCTGTTCCTCATCCAAAAAGTTCATAATCCGAATCAATTTTTCCCAATGCAATTAATGTAAATCAAAATAATACGTTTTTTATCCTAGAAAAAAATTTTAACATGTTATGGCTTTATGTGTGAAAATAATACAGAAAGGAAATAAATATAACAGTAATATTAGAAGAAAGCATGTTTAACACCACTTTCACTAACACTCTTAACTTTTTGGGAGCCATAATAAGGGATAAATTTAATTAAATAATGAAAAAAACTAAAATATCAACACTTGTTGGAACTCTACTGTAACCATGTGAGCTGGGCTAACTGGATTGCATCTGGGGCGAGGCTGTGCACAAGGTTTTGTGCGCCGCAAGTCACGTGGGCTCCATGCACTCCATACGTGTGTGTTCGTGAACCGAAGCATCGTTCGTAAAGCGAAGCAAAATTTGTTCGCAAATGGTGTTCGTAGACCGATTTTTTCGTGAACCGAGACGTTCGTAATCCGAGGTATCACTGTATCACCAGATGGGAGCGTTAAAATAATGTAACTTACATATATTACTTCTATAGCTTTTAAAAAAAAAAATACAGTATGTTAACAAAGATTATGTTGGGCAAACCTGCCTATGTTGACCTCGTTTAGATTTTACACTATAAAACATGCAATTTTGATTTATAAAAAAAATTCTGTCACAATTTATAGATCTGATGATATATAAAAATGATGAAATTATTTCTTTTTATTAATTGTATTAAATTAATATATACAATACAGTTGTTTCCACAACAGCCAACTATAATCGACGACAGCATCATGAGTCAGTATTGAGTGTATGGGAGCAGTCTATTCACAAGTTTGTAACCTTATACTAAGGCCTGTAACAGTCAATTTTAGTTTAAAGAGTAATACCATCAGTAAGAAGACATCCTTTCCGGGAAGTGTGCATATTTTCGCATTGTTAAAAACAGTCAATTTTAGTTTAAAGAGTAATACCATTAGTAAGAAGACATCCTTTCCGGGAAGTGTGCATATTTTCGGATTGTTAAAATGTAATAGAAAACTTTCTGGGATATATTTATAACAGATCATTTTGTTGCAAACTAACCTTAATAAAATCCTATTATTCTGCCTAAAAACTCTAATTGTTGCGATTAAATGGCAATTTACTGTAATTTCATGATTAGTTTAGTGAACTATATAGTCTTATGTAGTGACACAAACAAATGTCAACTTTCCCATATACTCAATACTGACTCATGATGCTGTCGTCAACTATAGTACTATCTGTAACATCATTCTTCAAATGAAGAAATAATTTGTCATTAATATTACCCATCAATATTTAAGGTCTAAAAGTTGCTCTACTCTACATCTATGAAGTATATCTTTTCACAATTCAAAATGACAATTTATCTAATTTATATCATCTCATGCAAAAAGCCTAATACTAACAATGTTTTAACTCTATAATGCAAAATTTGTTCTAATTCTAACAGACATATAATATGTTTTTAGTAATTTACTCATATTACCATTTAAGTTTTGTCTGAACTCATGGAAATAAAAAATGATTAATTTATTTTATATATATATATATATATATAAAATATTGATCAAACTGTACTAAATACATTTTAATAAGTGATTATTAAACAATTCATTTGTTGTTATTTTATTTCTTAAATTTAATTTCTGCATAATATTGAATTAAAACAGTTTTAAAAATGTATTTTTAATATAACAAATTTTAAGTCTTGAGGCCTGCAATATATCACTGTATTGATTGAAAAATACTGAATTAAGGATTAAACTTTTAGAAAACCCAACTAATGGAAAAACTTTATTATGTGAATTATTTCACAGCATTTCATTGGCTGTCACTAACCAAGTACAAACTGAAAGATGAACATATATTATAAAATTAAAAACTGCAACATCCTAACAAAGTAAGTGTTTAAAATATAATTTGAAATCAAATACAATATTTAAAATACAATATAAAATAAATTTGCCCTATAAGACCTACTTAAGGTTCAGAAATTTAATTTTTTAAATGCAATTATTTAATGTTAACTAAAATTGAAAGAATAACAAATTAGGTATATAAAATCAAGCCTTCAAGTAATTATAATTAGAATTTTGGCCATATGTGATATATCAATCTTATATATGTAATAATTAACTATTATAACTGATTGCTTTTAAATAAAGTATATTAATGGTATCAAATAAATGTGTGCAGATTTTTAGGATACAATTAAAGCATACATAAAAATGAACAAGTTTATAAATATTGCCTTTATAAAACTCATTCAACTCCTTTTCTAATGCCTCTTTGTTTTGAAATTACCAACTGCATATATAATTATCCAGCAATAAGAAAAGGTGATAATTATGGCAAGAGATCTGAGGAATATAAAGGATGAAGTAGAACTTCCCATCCAAGGCTGTGAATTTTTTCTTCGGTCACTTGTACTGTGATATCGTAAGATTGTCTTGAAGGAACAGAACACCTTTACATTGAATCAATACAGGCTATGTTTGAAGCAGTGCATCATGAAACCATTGAAGTTATGGTGAATAGACATCCCTCATGATGTCTAGCCAGAAAGTAGATGCTCAAAATGGAATACCAGTTGTATTCCATAGTATAATCTTCTGTTGATAAAATGAGGGTTTGAATGCCTGCAGCATACATTCATTGGATAATAATCAACTGACGTGTGATCATTAATATAAGCAATTTTTTATTGCACCTCAACAACTAATCCAAAAATGGCTCATTATTGTGAAACTAAAGAAGTGAAGAGCAACTTCATAACTTTTAAAGTTTATTATTTGCTGTAAGATCGTGTGGAACTCATTTGCTGTTTCCAAATCTTTCCTAGTCAATACAAATGCATGGTCTCAACACTCACACTGAATCTTTCTGAAGTTCCAACATGAACTTAACTCATACTCAATAATAATCTTGAGACTGTCATTATCAATGGTGGTTGGTTGTTCCTCATGGGTATATCATAATATGATTCAGATACAACTTTCTTTAACCATTTTTGGGTTGTTTATGCACCTAACTGTATCTTTTACAAATACTGTATATATTTTGCAGCCTGCTTGTGTAGCATTTGTTCTAAATTTATACTCAAAGTACACATGTTCAAATAACAGTAACTGGAATACCATATTTTTTCATTTTTCATTGTTTTGAAACGTCACACTTAATTGCACTAAACTAGCATAGGGTCACATTAAGCACTATTGTATGACGATACATAAACACCATCTACAATACATTTATTATAATTTAGGTTAAAATAATAAATTTCTGAAAAATCACATGAACTTATTTGGTCACCTTATAATTGAGTAAAGCAAAATCATGTTCTGCATTACTCAAAAACATTAATACAATATCATAAATGAACTACTTATAAACCATTTATTTTTCTATTTTTCGTAGTTTGAGTATTGAAGGTAGAATTTGATAAATTTTACTATAAATTCAAAATATCATATTAGCCTAAATACTATAAAAGATAAAAATTTATAAATAAAATGAGTAGGTCCTTAGCATTCTTATAATATGATCTCAATATAGTAGAGTAAAACCCCGCTTAACACTGCTCCATTTAATGCTGTTTCAATATAATGAGGTTTCTTCGAATTCTATATTTTTATTGATTCACTTTGGCGTGGTTTTTCAAATCGTTATTCTTACATAAATTTGAAATCTCAGGAATTTGTTGCATTTATACTCCTATGCTGTCTCACAATATGTTTGATATTAATACAGTACAGTACATATGAGTCTGCTGCGGTCAGAGTTCATATTTACGATCAGTCATCAATGTTATTTTACAGTAATAAAAATAACAATTATCCCACAGTCATCAATGTTATTTTACAGTAATAAAAATAACAATTATCTCATTTTAGTTGTTTTAATCTGAATGCCTGCACTTTAAACTATAGTTCCTTGAAATCAGAACTTATTTTTTCATCAAATTATTTCATTGTTTTGCTTCATTTTCATTGTTTATAGCTTACTGCTTTTTGTTCTTAAAACTCTATTTTCTAATTCTAAGAATTTTTTCATCAATGATTTATGAATACAAATCGATATTAGCAATAAAATGCCTATAATTAATGTAATGCAATAGTAATAATACATGTTACAAAATAAAAAAAGGTAATGTCTATAATTAATGTAATACAATAGTAATAATACATGTTACAATTTAAATCTATAATTAATGTAATACAATAGCAATAATACATGTTAGATCGGAAGAGTATATTAATGTAATATAATAGTAATAATACATGCTACAAAATAAAATAAAAAAATGCTATGTATTTACAAAATAAAAAAATGTATATATATTTTTTTATTCACTGTCCCATTTCACCTATTCCCATTATTGCTATGAATATAATAGTAATAATATATGTTACAAAATAAAATTTAAAGAAATGCTATGTATATATATATTTATTCACGTAATAATACATGTTACAAAATAAAATTTAAAAAATGTTATGTATATTATAGTAATAATACATGTTACAAAATAAAATTAAAAAAATCCTATGTATACAGTAATAATACATGCTACAAAATAAAATAAACAAAAATGCTACGTATATTATTTTTTATTATTGTACCTGTTTCACCTGTCCTCATTATTTGTGTGTTAAAATGACCTCATTTAACGCTGTTTCATTTAGCGCTTTGCTTCCTTGGAACGTCTCCCCACATTAAGCGGGGTCTTACTGTATGTAAAGTTGATGACAATTTTGCTGATTTGAGTTTCTCTCATATTGTTCTCATTGATATTTATATAAAAACTATCTTATTTCTGTTTAAATTTATTAATATAATAGTAAGGACTCTAGTCATGCAGCATTTGGCCACAAATTCCAATAAGGACTGCTGGAATTTCTAGTCTGCTGAGAGGGAGAACTTGAGATTATAGCAATCTGGGGATCCAGGGACATTATTCTTGTGCAAGAATTTCTAAATGACTTGATCAACACAATAGAAATAAATGTTTTATACTTGCATATCAATAAAGTAAAAATAACTGTTGCAAATTAAGAATTAGCTTTTGAAATTATAAAGATATTAGTGTCATATTCTTAAACAATTTTAATTTCTGCAATAAAAAATAGTTTTAAAGCAATTCTTAATTTTTTAATAAGTGTAAGTTTAAAAGGATAGAACAGTTTAAAACATTTTGTGCCATCCATCAATAAAAAAATGCATTTAATGTTTCAAATTTTTTGAAACAAATATTTTTTGGTTTGATTTTTATTCTGGATATGATTGAAAATATACTTTCATGCTAAGCATGATGTTTGTAAAATCAGGCATTATCTTTATTATAAATGAAAGGATTAAGTTTTCAGTCTTCATGAGAATTCATCATAATATTTTTATTACTTTATTTAAAAGCGATATGAAAAATTATTTTCACTGAAATAAAAATGCACACTTACATTTCTCAAACATTATAGCTTCAATATATCCATAGTTCCTAGAATCTTTCTGAGTCATTTCAACTGAAAAACATCCTGTAAAATAAAATCACACTACTTAATTTATAATATACAAGAAAATATTTACATTATTGTTTATACTTTAAAAAAAAATAATATATTCCTTAATAATATCATTGGTTTAGTGCAAGATGCAGAAATTTTGAATTATTATTCACTATTTATAAATTTTTACTTCTTTTTACACATTCAGTATATCATTTTTGTATTGGAAATTCATGACAATCACAGATGTTAACAAAATTTTACATTATTTATTTAGAAAATTAATAACACTTAACAATAAAATAATTGAAGTTATTAGCTAGAGACTTCATAAATTAAGCCTATGATGTATAGTCAAACCCCAATAAGCTGCTACCTTGCTGACTGCCAAGAAATTTGGTGGAACGGATCTTCCTCATGTTAATGGAATAGGCAAACTCCGATAAGACGCCATCCGCCAATAGAAACATCTAAACAAATATTCCTTTTGTTATTGTATTTGTCCTCGTTAATCCGCCAGGGGCATGTAAGATGATTTACATCCTGAAGTTCATCAGTACTCTATATACAGTATTAAAAGCACTCTGAATTCATTTGTAACTTATTTGTAACCAGCAGGTGGGAGAGATGGAGAAAGTTAATCATGTGTCTTTTTAAGCCTGGTTCACACCTAGGTTGTAGAAAATTTCAGATCGTAAGAACCAGATCGTTTCCACTGTTTATTGCATACCAAGAAATAAAGATACTATGCAGTAAGCTGTGCACATTGTGTTTTAAAGAGAACTCAAAGTAGAAGATCAGGACAGCAGATAGACATGTATTCCATATAGTACTGTACAAATACAATACATATATTATACTGTAAAATATAGTTTTTTAGAAAAGTTAAGTTTGGATGCTAAATACAAATGTACTATATTTTATTAAATTTAATAAATTCAGAGTTCATTTTCATTTCTATACTACATGTTTTCAATAAACCACCAACCCCGATTATCCGCCAAAACTGTTGCCAAACAGATGGTGCGTCTTACCGAGGTTTGACTGTATTAATTTTAAATGAAAAACTTATACTAAAATCAAATTTGATTAATTGTCCTATATTTTTAGTGCAATAGGATATATTAATTTAAAAACTGTTTATTCAATTATAAACAATTCCTAAATTATGTTGTACTGTGAAGTACAACAATCTCCATCAATAGAATATAATCAATATTCAATGAATGAATGAATGTAGGGAATAATTATAATCTAATAAATTATGCATAAATTTTATTAAATTATTTGAATAATTAAACAAATCTATATATATATAAAAAGTTCATGTCAGTTCTTTTGTTCATACCTATGCATTGCTACATACTTTGAAGTATTAGAGCAAAACTCTTAAACCTCAAAATATTCTTAATTCAATAAATTAATAAGGCAAGCAATTCTAGAAAGGATTAAAGTGTCCAATCTCTGAATTGTTATTTACTTTAGAATGATTAAAAATAGTTATCATCAAAATCATATTTAATGCCATAACCTATATCCTGAATGCAAAAATATAATCAAATAATTCCATAGTTGTTTACAGAAAAGTCTATAAATAACCATGAACTAGTTTGAATGTCTGCATTTTTAAATTATTGAAGCCAGAGTTTAAAAACAAATCTCTGCTACTTCATTAAATAGTAAGCATAAATGCTAAATTTCATGAAAAATCTATTAATTGTGGTTTAATGTTATTAGTGGGAAGCAAAGTAAATCAGCATGAAATCTTGTAAGCCTCACTTTCAATTCAAAATAGATTAAATATATACTCTTAAATTTTATTTTAGTATATGATCTGCAAATGTTATTAAAACAATCTTAATAAAATTTGCATTCTTTGGGAACCAATTAATTAAAATTTATATTGGTAATCAAATATTTCATCATTCATTCATTAACTGCTTTATGACTATTAAAAAAATTTTAATACAGGTTGAATATCTCCAATTGAAATATTCCAAAATCCGTAACTTGAATTTATAGTAAAGATGATGTATTAGTGCCAAACTCAGCTGTGACACACTGTCATGATTCAGTAGAGAGTTAAACTGATCAATGTAGGATGTCTATGATTACTTATTTCTGTCATATTGTTAATATATTGTTAAAAAATGTAAAGAACATCAGATAGTGATAATCCTATAAGTATTTTCATTATTGCATTTATATTCTCTCTGTCATATAAAAAAATTTTTCTGAATTTTTTTTGCTTCTTTTTGATTTCACTATATATATATATATATTCCAAAATCTAAAAAAAAATCCCATCTCAAGCATTCCAAATTGGGGATACTCAACCTAAAATAATTTATGAACTAGGTATATTTTTTAAAATTTTATATTTATTTTAAATAATTAATTTTAAAATTAATATGAGAAAATGATTGTAAAAAAAAAATCTGAATTACAGAACATACTTGTATTTTCATGTTATAAAATAATAAATTTATTCCTCTTATTATGGTAATATGAATTAATATTTTACTATGGTTAAAATTTCCAAGTGCCTCAGAAAATTAAACAATAGTAATATGTATTTTATCTAATATATATATTATAAGTAGTTTTTCTGTGTTTTTTTAATTGATAGCGCAAATGTGATATGTATTGGCCTAAAGAAGGAATTGAAACATATGGAATCATACAGGTTAAACTTATGCAAGAAGTTACAATGGCAACTTATACTGTTCGCACTTTCCTTGTACGAAATACAAAAATTAAAAAGGTAATTGATAAGATTTTAATATTTATTATTAGGTAATACTATAGGAAAATTAAATAAAATTATTTAATTATAGAAAACAGCTGCAGAAAGGACTGTATATCAATACCATTACACCAATTGGCCTGATCATGGTGTTCCTGAACATCCTTTACCTGTACTAAGTTTCATATGTAAATCATCAGCTGCTAATCCTGTTGATGCTGGACCAATTATTGTTCATTGCAGGTAAAATTATTTGCTTCAAAAAATAAATGGTAATGTTTTATTAAGGAAACAGTTGAAAATATTCTGATTTTTTTAGTGCTGGAGTCGGAAGAACTGGAACTTATATTGTGTTGGATGCTATGCTCCAACAAATAAAACATCGTCAAAGTGTTAATGTTTTTGGATTCCTGAAGCACATAAGACATCAACGAAACTTTCTTGTGCAAACAGAAGAGCAATACATTTTCATTCATGATGCATTATTGGAAGCAATTGAGAGTGGTCAGACAGAACTAAATAAAACTCAGTTACCAGGTTATCTTCAAGTTTCTGATTCAAATGTCAATATGGATGGGAAGGGATCATTGCCAGTGTTAGAAAATCAGTTTAAGGTTAGTATTTAATTTGTATTGACTGCCAGTTTTTAAATTCTTAAAGAATATTTTTATTTTTCATAGTTGGTTACATCATTCAAAGCTAGAGATTTTCAAACTATTTCTGCTTATAAGCAATGCAATAAAACAAAAAATCGCTTATTGAATCTGGTTCCAGTTGAGTCTCAGAGAGTTCACATAACTGCTAAACCAGGTGTTGAAGGATCTGATTATATCAATGCAAGTTTTTTACCAGTAAGTCCAGTTTACAATCTAATAAAACTTTTAAGATTGTTTTCTTTTATATTTATTTGAATAATTCCTTAAGGGTTTTAATAAATTACGGGAGTTTATAATAACTCAACATCCTCTGCATGAAACAGTTGCTGATTTTTGGCAAATGGTATGGGATCACAATTCACAAACCATTGTGATGTTATCTTATGTGGATGAAAAGGTATAATTATTAAGCTTAGCTATTTTAATTTTGATTGTATGTTTCATATCAAGCAATAGATATATTTATTTATTTTTAGGAATATCCATGCTTTTGGCCAGAATCTGAGGAGTATGACTATGGTAGTTTCAAAGTAAAGATGACAGAAGAGTCAGTACAGGGTAATGTGGTAACTCATGACTTCATCATCCAATCAACTCAAGATGATTATGAAGTAACTTGTCGTATTATTCATTGTCCTGGATGGCCTGAATCATGTTCTCCTGTTAGTTCAGTATTTGATTTAGTGCATGTTGTGCAAGAATGGCATTTGTAGTATCAAAATGGACCTATAATTGTTATTGACAGGTTAGATTAACAATACATGTTAGAATTTTAATAGAAATATTGTATGTTAATTAATTTAAAATGTTTTAAATACAGGTTTGGTGGAACTGAAGCAGCAAAATTTTGCTGTTTAACAACTCTTCATAAACAGCTAGAACATGAGAATTGTGTAGATATTTATATGTATTCCAAACTTTATCATATGAGAAGGCCTGGAATCTGGCAAACACAGGTTAGTAAAATTTAAACATTTCAGCAGTTTTATACAAATAATTTTCATATTTTAATTTTGTGTAAAGATGAATTTTTCAGTCAAGATTTAGAATTGCTTTAGGCAATATTCATAAATTCAAAATTGCAGTCAAATAATTTCATAAAAATTAATATCTCAAATCATATTAACACTAATCTTATGAAATTTTAGATTTTATTCTAAATATTTTATTTTTACATTTTTTTGGATATGCTGAATATAAATTTGGCAATATCAATAAAAAATGTTGCTGTTTTTTATCATCATTTGATTTATATCTGCTTTAGGAATAAAATAAGCCATCAAATAAAATTTGATGAATTTTTGACCTATGGTGACTAATAAATTGAACACAGACAAAATTACAAAAAATATTTGCATTCTGATTTCAATCAAAAATCTTATTATGTAAATATCAATTTTTTGATATTTACATAAGAAGATTATTTTTTATGACACATTTTAATTATTTCATGATTCCTTGATGATTATTTATTTTGAAATAAAAAAAATTGATTTCTACTCAATACCCCCTCTATAATGCAAATATTCCTAATCTAATCAAATAGATCACAAAGAGTAAAATTTGGCTAGATTAGGAATATTTGGATGAAAAATTCCCCTAATTAGGTTCAGTTGTGATTTGTTATACTTCGATAATGGTTCATTGATAAGAAGAAAGTGGAAATCTTATGATTCAGTGAACCAATGTTGAACAGTTTTGAAAAATAGAATAGGACACTTATCAGCAGGATCATTATTGTAAAATAACTAATAGTATTCTATTTCTTGTACATAGATAATTTCAGTCATAAGTTGATTGGTTTTACCTTCCAAAATATAGAGATATGTTTTACATGTGTGCATTTATTTATATTATCCTGAAAGTAATGTGTATATATTTTAGTATAAAATGAAAAAATGCATATATTTTATTGTACATTAAAATTTTTTGAATGAAAATATTATTCAATGTAAAATTTTAATTAGTGAAAATGAAATATAATTCCTTTTATTATAATTTTATTTTTAATTATTTGAGATATTATACAATGTAATATAAATGGAAAAATGAATAATATACAGATAATAACATATATAAAATTTTCACAAATTAATATTTTTGGATGGTAAGATATTACAGAAATATCTTGCAAAGTGTGGTTAATGAGTTGAAAAAATTTCTGCTGTAATTGAACTTGCATTGATTGGGATATATTGATATATTGATAAAATGACAGCTCATTTCTAAATAGAATTTTTTCACTTAAATTATAATTAAAACTGATTCATTTTCTATATTCCATTATTATATCTCTTCAAAATACAAGTGAAGAAAAATACTTTTGGTTCTGCACAAAATACAGGTGTCTTTAAGCTATAAGACTCAAATGTTACTGTCCCTTCTATTTTATTTTTTTCATTTTTTTGTGGATCCATTATTGTCAGATAATAATTATAAATTTCACACTAATTAAAAAATAAAAATATGCACAACATTTAGAAAGGATACAGTGAATGCACACACAGCCTGAAAATGGTTAAAAAATTTGCATCAGAGGATGAATCACTTGATGATGCACTCTGTGAGGAACAACTAGCCATCAATGATGATGACAAATTGAGAGTTGCTACTGAATGAAATTCAAGTTAAACATGATGGATGCATGTGGAAAGATTCAGTGTGAGCAATGAAATCATTCATTTGCATTTTCACGGACTAAGAAAGATTGGAAACTCAGCAAATGAATTCCATATGACTTCATAAAGATAACAAACTCCAAAGATTATCAATTTGCTTCTCACTTCTTTTGTCACAGTAATAAGCTATTTTTGAATCCATTGTTGATGTACAATGAAAAATGGCTTACATATAGTAACTTATATGGTTATATATCATTGGCTATTTATCATCCACTGAAACAGTGCTGCAGAAATCAAAGTCTCCAATTCAACAAAAGAAGATTATGCTGTGTATTTAATAGATATCATCTATTATGAACTTCTATCTTTTGGCCAAACAATCATGGAGATGTCTACTCAGTATAGGTCTAGTAGATTCATGATGCACTGGTCCAAAAATAAACTGCATTGATTCAACACAAGGCTGAATATGAGGCCTCACATTGTCTTGAAGGAACAGCCATGAAAAATCCATAGCCTTGAATGGGAAATTCTACACCACTCTCACCATCTGAGTATTATTACCTTTTTTTATTGCTGAATAATCATATGTGCAATCAACAGTTTCAAAGCCAAGAGGCATTAGGAATTGAATTTTTTTTTTCTTTTAAAAATGATTTTATTATAGAAGTATTTATAAAATTTTTTTTTGAACTTTGGGAAAAAGTTATTAATGTGATGATGCTTATTTTCCAAAATAAAATTATTTTTATTCATTTTTATGGATGCTTTATTATATCCTAAAAAATTGCATGAAATTATTTGACCATCTGATATCATAGTCTAGAACCACATTTCTCAACCTTTGGGTCACGACCCAATATTGGGTCACGAAGGAACTGGTAAAATATAAAAATAAAATAAAAAATATGTCTTTTATATTAATTTTAAAAATTAATTATGAGGTTCTGAATGGTATTAATTTCTGATATGTTAATTTCTTAATTTTGACATTGTGAATGTAACTTAAGTCTATGCGTGTGTTTGTTCCACCTATCTCAGCATTCATTGGTACATTTCCCTTCCCAGTTTTGCTTAGTTTTGAACTAGTGTGTAATTGTCAGTTGTCAGAACTGCAATCAGAATAACTTTGTATGTACATTATTGTTTTTTATGTAGTCAGTGTGTTAAAAATAGTAATCATATTTTGTATTTCGTTGAAGTGTAAGAATTACAGTGTATGTTTTTAATTTACAGTTCATGGTTATATTTTATTGTATGTGATTAATACGTCGTAATCCATTGTACTATACGTTGATTCGAGTACATACAGTATCGTGCTGATATACTATCTTTTTTATTTTACAGTATATTATAAAATAAACAATTGGGTCGCAGTACAATTTCAAAAAAATATGTTGGGTCACGCGTCAAAAAGGTTGAGAAGACTATGAATATCAGATGGTCAAATAAACTGCTGGTCTAGAAGACTATGATATCAGATAGTCAAAGAAATTTTCATTAAAAAGATTTTTTGAAAATCTATCAGTTACAATGCATTAACAAATCTAATTACAAATTATGAATACATTCTCTTCATATTAGTAAATTGAAATCTATAAATATTGTTAGAATTTTTTATGATCAACAAATATTGCATAATATATGACAAGTAAAGAATTAATAGAAAAAACATAGCATGAAAGGAAACTCTTATAATTAAAGCAGAGAAAGATCAATATCAAATATGGAAATAGAGGAAGGGGAGAGTGGCTTTGGAAAATAAACAAACCTACAGATATAAAAAAATATGATATTTGTTATAACAGTTTATTTATTATATTTTGTTAAATACCATATAAAGTGTATAAAAAATATAGAGATCATGAAATATAGAATAGTTTAATTCAAGAAATATGAAAAACTGGGATTGTTAAGTTGAGCAATCCAACATTAATATAAAGGAAACAAGAATTCAAGTGTTAATGGAGTTCATTTAAGTTGAATTTCAATCCTCATAACTCTGATATTTTTATTAAATGATAGTAACGGTACTTAGATGAAGGCATCATAAAAAGCTATTTATTTGATTTTTTTTATAGTAGAAATATTATGATCTAATAAATCTGACCTATGTGAATTCATGCAACTTAAATTATGCATGAAATTCTGATAAAAAAAATATTTAACATATAGTGCATTATTGTGATGAGAATTATCATTACTCTTAATAGTGTAATAATTGTCAATGTTATCATACATATGTACAATATGTGATAGTCATGTATCCCAGTGTCTTGTAGATAATTTTATGTAATTTTTGGGTTGTTCGGAAAGTAATTTCGTTTTTATCCCACCAGTGGCGTTAATTATATTTTTCTTGCCAATTTTATTCTAAGCTATATTATCATTATAAATTTCGACAGCTGACATTTCAAGGTATATTTATAAAAAATTTCTTTTTGATTCTGTGCAGTTGTTTTTTTTTTTTTGTCCTATCAAAAGTGGAAAATAAAATGGAGATTTTTGGCATGTTTTACTTTTTTATTATCGAAAAAGTAAGAATGCTGTTCAAGCAAGAAAAAAGTTATGTGAAGTGTATGGAGATGTGCTAACAAAATCCAGTGCCAAAACTGGTTTGTAAAATTTCATTATGACAATTTTGATGTTAAAGTTGCACCATGTGCTGGAAAGTTGATTGAATCTAAATGATGACAAAATAAAGGTATTGGTGAAGCAAACTGCTGAATAACAACATGAAAAATTGCTGCAAGATTGAATTTTTTGAATTCAATCGTTCATGACTAGTTGAAACGTTGATATTTAGGTTCCACATGTTTTCAAAGAAAGATTTACTCTATTGCATCAACATTTGTGATTTGCTGCTCAAACATGAAGAAAATGATTCCTTTCTGAAGCAGATCATAACTGTTGATGAAAAATGGATTATTTATAACAAAGTTGAATGCAAGTGATCATGGAGCAGAAGAAATGAATTGACTCAAAGCACTCCAAGACCCCATATTCATCAAAAAAATGATGTTCTTTGTTTGGTGGGATTTCAAGGGATTTGTTTTTTTTTTTTTTTTAGTTTCTTCCATACAATTCCATAAGTAATTTGGAAGTGTCCTGCCACCAATTGGACAAATTGCATGATTCCATCAAACAGAAGTGGCCAAAATAGAATAGTGTTTTACCATGACAATGCCAAGCTTCATATAAGTTTGATGACTTGTCATAAGCTGTTACAGCTTGGATGGTTCCATATTCATCATATCTGGCATCCTCCGATTATTATTTATTCCAGTCTTTACAGAATTTTTTAGAGGGCAAAACACTTAGTTTAAATGAGGATGTCAAAAATCATTTGGTTCAGTTTTTTGCAAAAAAGATCAGAAATTCTATGGACATGGAATCATGCTACTACCAGGAAGATGGCAACATATATTGGATTAAAATGGTCAATATATAATTAAATAAAATATTTATATACTATAAAAAAATTGTCGTTCATTTTCATGAAAAAACGAAATTACTTTCCAAACAATCCAATATTATGGTAAAATTAAATACATTATATTTTACATATAAAACTAAGTTATGAAATACTTCAAAGAATTACATTGGAAATATGCCTGTATTAGCAAAACATTATCATGTCATTCAATACTTAATCCTAGTTCATAATTATTAATATAAGAAAATCACTTAGAGAATTTCTGATTTTGCTAATGATATAGTACACAAATCAAGAGAAATATGAAAGTGATTCTAAGCCAAGTACATTAATTATTGATTGCTCTTCTTACAGGAATCATTTTGGCTGAAATTCAGTTCATAGACCAAAAATCATAAAGTTGAATCATCTTCATATTCATATCCTTGTAAAAGAATGAGCAGTATTAAAAAAAAAAAAAAAAAAGAAAAAAATTTAAAATAAAAAAATTTAAATGAATAAAAAAAAAAAAAAAAAGAGATAGGGAAAAACCACTTGGACATCACTGATCAGACAACACATCCGTATTCCTACACACAATATTATATGTACTAACTTCTTCCATAATTACTCTTCATAAAAATTTTTCTTATTCAAACCCCTCAGATACTCTTTCATTTGTTCCATATGTTTTGAACAGTTGCATGAGCATTGGCAGAAGTGTGTATAACTGTGGAAAGACAGTATCTTTGAAGGCAATTGTATTTAAAATGTTTTCATATAATCAAATTTGATAACTTTTTGAAGCTATTATGTATATCATTCTTCACTCTTGAAGCCACTTTCTCAATCACAATCTTACTATTTTCCCAGTAACATTCAAGAGACTTATACTCAATTCTTGCATTCATATCTTCCTCTCTTTCCCCTTATATAGGATAATCACAGTCTTAATCTTGAGATGTTGAAGTATGGTTGGGACATCTGTTGGGGAGTGAATATGGTACCCATGTAAACAGTATTAGGTACAGGCAGCCCTCGACTTTCGCACATAATTGGTTCCTGGAAGTGTGTGCGAATGTTGAATTATTAGATATATAATAAATCCTATATAATGAACAAATGAATATTCATTAAATGCAGATTAAATTTTATAAAGATTTCAGGCATTTTAAAATATCTTATTGTTTACTACTGTTTAGAAAAAACTTTTTGATATTAAAGGGCAAAACTTGCATTAAACTATAACAAAAGCATCACATGTAATGAGAAATCAATCCAAAAATTACATGGGAAACTCAATAAATAATTCTAATTGAAACTAACAAGAGGAATATCTGCAAATCAAATATTATTATTGCAATATACTTAGTGTAATATATAATTATTACAACAGCGGTTAATTTGGTCTAGAATATTTGGTTTGTTAACAAATATAGTTATAAATAGAACCATATGACACATACTACTGGATCGCAGCAGGAAATTTTAACTAATATGGAATATGGACACAGATAATTAATGGTAGACTATAAAAATTATAAAACCTATATAATGGTTTTGTGGTATTGTGAATGATAAGACATTTTATATAAAATCATAATATAATGTAAAATTTGTGACGAAATCACACTTGTATTGAATATATCCAAACAAGATATGCAAGGTCATTCATTTGATAGTCACAAAATCATTTGATATAAAACCAAAATAATCCATGGTATACATTTCTCAAAATATACAGTACAGGTAGTTCCCATTTTTATGAGCTAACTTCCCTGGAGCAAGCTCATTTAAGTAAGAACTCTTAAACCAAGAATCGATTTCCCATAGATATAATGTTAAAAATAAGGAATCTCAATTCTCAACAATACAATTTGACACAACAGAATTAAGTATAGGACAACAACATCTATATGATTAATCAATGATTTATGTATCTAAAGAAATGTAAAATCTAGCAAAATTATAAAGAAACTATCATATAATGTTAATGAATTTTTATCCTTCATTATTTTTGATAGGTAAGTAGATGAACTTTAATTCAAATGAACTACTACTTTAGGCACAACCCAAAAAATAGAAATTATTTACATAATATACCACTAAAATCAAAGAGCATGATACTTTTGCTTCTTAGCCATTTTGAATTTCCCAATTTTGATGCATACAATGGAGTTTTTGCTGCAAAGCCCAACTGTACTATATTGTATAATTATATATGTGGGTTTAAATGTTTTATGAATGTTTACAATTTATTTTTTGCAATTAACATTTATATTTTTGATTTTCTGATTCTTCATATTTGAAAAATCTCATAAATCTTGGAACACTTAAACCAAGAACTATCTAATTTACAGCACAGATTGGATCTACAACATACCATGTAAATTTAAAGTTTCTATAACTCTATTTTCAAAAACTCAAGCTAACAAGCTGATATTAAAAAAAGCTTAGAAAAAGCTTGAGTATCTGAGCATTTTTGATTATTATTTATTAATTCATTGTGCTTGAAAATCAGATAAATACAATCTTTCAAATATAATATGTAATTACTGTACCAAATACAATATTCATAAAAAAATAAAAATAGTGTTTAACAGTGTTATTCGTTCATAGGAAGTAAAGAAGTCTAATTTACAATATTCAATAATATTCAAATTTCAACTTTAAAACTATAATTGGTAAAACCAAACAAAATATTAGGTAACAGCATTAATTCCATTAAAAATATAAATGTAATAACTTAATTCATAAAAATAGTTTAAAAGCCCATAATTCGTGTAAAATAAGCTATGCCTAAAATACCATTATCTGATAAGAAAAGAATTTTAATAATTATAGCCTTTCAAATAAAATTTTAAAGTGATTAAATTAAGAACAATTAAAAAGCCATAAACATTTGACAGTAAAATAAAGGCACTCTACTAAAATGTGTTTAAAGCAAAGATTGCAAATTGATTAATCTTCATCTATCAGCAATTGGTAAATAAGGGCATTCAGGTGTCTAAATAATTTTTCTCAGACTATTTTCTTTCTTCTGTTTCTACAGTAAATTATTTATAAATACTGGAAAAACTGATTTGATATCATTGAAGTCATAGCATTTGCTCTAAATCTGATTGCCCTGTCTGTTGTAAAAATTATTAGAATAACCAGTATTTAATTTAATAAAAATAAACAGTAAAAATTTTGCTCTCGCTTATTTCAATACATGTTCCATGAATAATTTTCTGTTACTTAATAATGTTTACAAATTTAAAGTCTTTTAAAGAACAATTTAAAGTGTATTTTTAAACATCAAATTCAAGTTTATTTAAATAAAAGCTTGGATTTTTAATCATCTGTTTATTTTTGTGGAAATTTGAGTTTTTTTGGATACAGTTGACTCAAGCCAGCAACTCTAATCAAAACTAGCACTTTTATATAAAATAAGGGAAGTTCCATAGCATCCAATTAAAATGTTCATAAAAATAAATTTAATAATTACTTTTATATATAGATACACAACAATAACTTAATAATAAAATGAAGCACAATCATTAAAGAATGAAGGTGGAAAATCTTTAGAATTTATGAAAAACAATTTATTGCTTTCTGTATCTTTGTTAATATGTGGTTTAGTCAACCCAGCAAGCAGGAAGATTTAAATGGGAAATAATTTATTGAAAATATTAACAAGGATTATTTTTTATTATTATTTATACCAGCAATTCTCAATCTCTTCATAAATGCATATTACCAAAAAAATTTCAATATCACTAACAAAAATATATGTCTTGTATATAAATTGAAAATCAAGATTATACATGTACACCAGTCATCTCTCATCTACTACCATTGTTATATATTCAACTAGTTGGGAACTGTTGATTTATACATCCTTTATACATTACTATGTATGTATATATGTATGTATATATGTAATGTGCACACAAGCTTCTAAACTAGGATGGGGATACCATAGATAAAAAAAATCATAAGTCAAAAATGATAAATAATGGCAGTAATTTTAGTAGTAATAACAGATAATGAAGACAGAATCCATCAAGGTAGTAAAATCATTTAGAATTTAACCTGGAGCCTCCAGTGATAGTGAATGCTTTACCATGTAATTCTCAGTAGAGTGTAAATTTTTAATAAAACAAATAAGTATTTCTAGCCAATAAGCTATGAAAATAGCCAAATTCAGAACAATATAAGGTAAAGCCTAAGAATGGATTATCATAAGTCAAATGATTGTTAATAGGGGAGCAGCACCCACTGTATATAAAAATTCAAAACTAATTGAAAATTTCCCAATTTTTAACTTCTAGAAATTTTTTAAGCAAATTATTGAAATTTCTAAAAAAAATATAGGAGATTTTGTAGCTACTGTTGAAAATTTTCATATTTACTGTATAAGGACAATCATGTGTTTGATGATAAAATTGCTATTTATATTAAAATAGTTTCCATCCATATTATATTCTTCATTAATTTTCTTAAACTATATAAGTAAAAATCTACATGTTATTCCTTTTATCAAAAAATTTGTTTGCTATTTTTTTAGTAATTTAGAGGACAAAAAAAATTTATGCTTTTTACGTATTTCCTTCATAATTATTCTGATTCCTCTTTTTTAATGTTTAGTTTATAGGCTGATCATATTTTCTCAAAGTTATTTTTAAGATTTAAACATCTAATTTTTTTAAATGATTTCAAATGTCTATTATAAACAATAGTGCATTTATTCATAAAATATTTATAATCACACATATAATTATAAATTAATCCTAATGTTACTAAAATAAAGAGTCTGATCTTTATGAAATATGTGAGAATTTTCATCTATCATAAATTAGGTATAGTTCTAAGGTAGTAGTCAACATTTCAGAATTTTATTTTTGCCACTCTCCATTTTTCATGGCTCAATTCAGTAAATCAACAAGAATAATTGCTGCTAAAATTATGATTATATTCTTTTTTTAATCTCACATCTTCAGTTTTTCAAGATGGCTCCATGCCCATCCTATTTGTGCATTAATTTAATTTTTATGTTTGTTTTATATATCTATTCTAAGTATTAATTTGCAGATAATTTTCATTTTGAGATATAAATAAAAATATGGAATATAACAGAGAAGCACTATTAGATTTTCTACTTTTTAAATTCAAATAATTCATGATCATCAAATAATATTCTTATTTTGCAAATTTAAAAAATGTATCATACAGATAATGATGCAAAATTTAAATTAATAATAATATTTTACAAATGTGTGTTTCTAAAAGTTCATGTGAATAAAACTGCCATTCTGGATTTAGTCTGTTATCAACTTAAAAATATATTGACACGTGTATGTTCAATGAAAAATATTCTAAAATACAATAATCAACTTATTCTCTCTGAATTTTTATTCATAATATTTCTAGATATCAATTAATCTGTCAACTGTAATTCTTTTTCCTTAAAAAGTTAATTTTTAATATCAAATAGATTCAAAATTATTTTATACATATTATTGTAAAAAAAAATTTTAAATTTTATTGTGTGAAAATTTTAAATTTTATTTTCACACAATTAAAAAATATTAAACTTTTAAACTGCTAAAATCACAATAATAACTTCTTTAAAAATAAATTTCAGTTTACATGCCTTCATTTTGCACTAAGAAATTTTTACTGCAGTGTGAATTTAGAGAAAATATGTGACTTTTTCATGAAATTCTATTTGTTATAAAACTACAATAGTACATTGGCAGTCTCTATCAGGAACTTCACTTGACTAAAATATCACAAAAACAGAGTATTATCACTAAATAATAATATGGTAAATATAAAAATTTGATGTTTTATATAAAAAATATTTTCAAACAGTTCCCTAAATAATAGAACAGATTTTATATATTGTTACAGCAAAATATTGGAATAAAGTTTTAAATTCAGCTTTTAGCAATATTTTTATATTTCAAAATAAAAATTCAATTTATAATAAGTCTAGTAATTTTATTTCAATTTTCTGAATGTCTACTAAACAAACAAATTACAGTGATACCTTGGATCATGAACATCTCGGTCTACGAACACCATTTGCGAACAAATTTTGCTTTGCTTTACGAACAATGCTTTGGTTCACGAACACACATGCATGGAGCACATGTGACTCGCTAAGCACAAAACCCAGCGCATAGCCTTGCCCCCAGCAGCAATCCAGTTCGCCCAGCTCACATGAGTACAGTAAAGTTCCAACAAGTGTTGATATTTTAGTTTTTTCTTTATTTAATTAAATTTATCCCTTATTATGGATCCCAAAAAGTTAAAAGTGTTAGTGAAGGTGTGTTAAACATGCTTTCTTCTAATATTACTGTTATTTATTTCCTTTCTGTATTATTTCCACACAAAGCCATAACATATTAAAAATTGTTTCTAGGACAAAAAACATATTATTTGGATTTACATTAATTGCAATGGGAAAAATTGATTCGGATTACGAATATTTCGGATCACGAACAAGGTCAAGGAACGGATTGTGTTAATGAACAAAGGTATCACTGTATAATTAAATTACATACTATTAAACAAATTAAATTTATAAATAATTCAATTTTCAAAGTAAAAGGCTTCTAAAAATTTCTAGTTCGGTAAAAATATGCTATTGACTGCTTTCTATTAATCACTAATTAATTTCAATGCAATATTTAAATAAATTAAATATAATTTATTTATTTCAATAATTAAAAGATACATTACTATTAGCAATAAATGAATATGCAGCAGAGTCACAAGAAAATAATTTTTGAGAAGCATTGCTTTAGATTTAAATTAATTTTATGACATTAAACAAAAATGTCAAAAAAAAATTATTTTATACTGGAATTAATTAAGATTTAATGGATTTATTGATATGGATATATAATAAGCAATAGCTCAACAGTTGATTATTTTATACTGGAATTAAGATTTAATGGATTTATTGATATGGATATATAATAAGCAATAGCTCAACAGTTGTCATATAAGTTTATATTAAAAAATTCTAAAAAATATTTATGAATAATACTATTTTTCAATAGGATGTAAATGTTTAAAATTACTTTTTTATTGCAAATAAAGTGCCATTTGACAGCATAAGTACTACAATTACAAAGGCTTTCATTAAATTATTTTTAACTAAAAACCCAGTTCTGCAGATACATTATTCCATTTACTTTATAAAATTTTATAATGATATAACATCATGCTAAAGTGAGGCTATATAATTCTTGTATAACTTTCATAAAAACATCTGTTTTTGATGAATAGGTTCCTCAATAACAATTTTTTGAAAACAGATAACTGTAAATGAAATTACAAATTATTTTTTTATTACTGATTTCCAATCAGAAATTTTTCTTCCAATTACCATTATAAAATCAAGTCTTAGAAATATATTTTTTATGAGAATTTGTATAAATTCTCAAAGCATACAAATATAAATATTTCATAAAAACATGAAAAATTATAAAAACAAATGTATATAGTAATTTATAATATATGTATTATATGTAGTATATAGAATATGTATATAGTAGTATATTATACAGATGAAATTAATAACTATTTTATTTCAATCGCATTAATATAATTGGCTCTAATAATTAGTTTTGCTGATGAGAATTTAAATATTAAACAATTAAAAAAATAAGAAATTGGAAAAAAATAACTGCCTACTTTTCAAAAAAAAAAAATTTTTTAAATTCTTTACTTCAGAATAATTAAAAGATGTTATCATAAATCATCTTCAATGGCATAATCTGTACATCAAACATCACAACTAACCTGGTATATTTAGTGCTACCTAAGTAATATTAAATTCAATTAACTTATTATTTCAATAAATTAATGTATAAGTGCATAATGTATAAAGCTTTTAACATATTGGTGCCAGCACAATGACACAAAATTGTCATAAATTTCATATTATGTGTACAGACATCAATGATGTGTTGACAGTTCCTGTCTTAAAATCAATTATAAAGATCTTTTGTCCATCATCAGTAGACTACATTTTTTCTTATGACTTAATTTGAATGAAACCTTCAGATAAAAATATACCCATTTAGATGGATCTCTCTTTTTTAAATTTACGTTTATTTATGTTTTCAAAATATATAATTTAAATAAAATATTTACTATAACTTAACAATTTCTAATACATCTCACTTTCATTTACACAAATAATACAAAATCCAATAATTATAACATGAATAATAGATTATATTAATTAAAATAAAAACAAAATCAGCTGATTTCTGTTTATATTCAGTTGTTTTTCATAATAATTGATCTTGTGTCATTCATCTGCCTTTACTGCTAAACTTATTTTCTAGTCACTATTGCTCAACAGCTACAATAACAAAATTTAAGAAATTTTCATATTTTTTTAATAATGCTGTAAAAGAATAATGCATATTTGAATCCATGTTAATAATTTTTTTAATATTTTTAATAATATTATGTATGAAACTGGAATTTTTGTAAGAAAATATTTTAAAAACATTTTTTTCCAGTAATTCAACCAATTTTGACCGATTTTTCAAAATTATTTTGCCCTACTGAATACTAATTTCTTTTAAAAGTACAATAATCAAAATACTGCCATCAGGAGGTTCCTATTGAAAATGTTCGAATTTTGTATTTTTTTTTTTTTCTACAGAAGAATGAAAAACCCAGTTTAAGATCATGTTTCTGAACCAATGATACTCCAAAATTTTCTTGTGGCAGTATCAATGTGCTAAAAGCTATAAGAGCAATGTAATCAAGCCAAATGTTATTCTTCTAAACTGTTTAGCATCATTTTATCACAATGATACAAAACAATAAAAATTTAAAATCCTTTTTTATTGCAAACAAATATGAGTTTGAATATCTATCATTTTTAAAAAAATTAATTTATAAGGTTAACTGATAAAACTTAAAATTTGACTTTAAAATTAAAAATTTTAAAGTCAAATTTTTTAAAAATTTTTAAACTTAAAATTTAAAATAGTCTGACCAGTTAAATTTTATAAAACTCAATTAAATAATTCCAAAGTATTAAGGAGAACCATTGAAATTTGAATGTCTGCCATTTTTAGATAGTTGAAACTACATGGTTTAATGATGCAACAACACTTGAGTGATGATAACATTTAATGATGGATCAACAACATTAAATTTCAAAAAAATCTACTAATTAATTCAAAAGTTTAATAGCGGGCCATACGATCTTATGAACATATTTTCTAAAAAGAAAATATGCAAGAACATTATTAAAAAGTTATATTTATACAAAAGGCATTTTAAATATTTTATATAAATAATTATGCTCAAAATTTATGGAAACAATGTATAAGCAAACTTCAGTTTAACACACTGCTTTAGACTGTTTTGCTAATACAGTACTGTAAAAATCCACAACATATAGATGACAATGTTTTGTTTTTAAATATTTTACTTCTGACCCAGTGTAAGGGATCCACAATGTATGCAGATTTATTCATCACTTTATATCCACAATGTTTATTTAGATTATTATCAGGCTTATCTGTAAAGCTTGGTTTATTAACTTGAAGACTTTGCAGGGCAAAAAGAATTCATGTATTGCTATGAAACTTTAGATAGAATAAGAACATATCAGATGAAATTTTTTTATGTAACAATTTTTCCAATTTCATTCTGTTCCAAATTTTAGCAGCATTTTATTTTCTTAGTTTTCATAGAAAAATAAATAAGGACTTATACAAGCATTTTTTTGGCATGTATAAATGTTATCAGGTAGATCATATGAAAATATTCTGAATCTACACAATTAAATGGCTCTAATGATAAATAAAACTTGTCTCACAATGAAAAAATATCTTTGACTGTAATAATTTATAAATTAATGCTAATTAGCACAACAGTTTGAAATTTAATAAATTTGCAGTTAAATGGAGAACTTTTAAGTTTAATCAACAAGATATATTTATCTATTCTGAAAATTGAAAACTTAAATTTTGATATTTGTCATTATATCCTTTATAACTAATTTTAATTACAGCCTAAAGCAGAAATGGCAAATATTTCTAAGATGTGTGCCAAAGTATTCTAAATTTTTATAAAAACTACCTCTTGCATGCTAATTCTAATATCAATTTAATTAAAAGCATCTGTAAGTTTTGAATGTTCAAAAAATTTGCTAGCATGACACTTTAGGCATACATGCCATAAGTTTACTATCCCTGGTCTATAGCATTGGTACTCAAAGTGGTGGTCTGAACTATCAGTTTCTACATAGGAATTTTATGTATTTTTAGTAGATAGATTAGTATGTTATAGATTTACAATTCATAGAGACATTATGCCAACTAAAAATTATATACAGGTAGTTTCTGGTTTATAAGTTCCTAGCTTAACAAGTTTTTATTTTTCAAAAAACTTGCAAAGCTAAAGTATTAGAAAATTCAAAAATACAATTATTAATTGCAATAAATAAATGTTAAACACTAATAAAATGACTTATAAACCCACATACAGAGCAATATTAAACAATACAACTGGTTTTATAACAAACTGTCACCTGCTACAAAATCTAATAATTCAAAATGGTGGCTGAAAACAGAAGGGCACACCATCTGATTTTTACCAGCATAGTGTAAATAACACACATTCCCAAATTGTTCTTAAGATAGTAGTTCACTTGCATTAAAGATCATTTATTTATCTGTCAATAATAATGAAAAATTAAAATTTCTTAACATTTATAGGACAATTTTTTATTACTATATTTACTTAATTTTAACAGTTGTATTTTCATTTCTTTACAAAAATACATCATTATATAATCACATACAAATTGATTTTATTGGTCTTTACTTGATTTTATTATGGTAAAATTTCATTTTTGAGAATAGAACCAGAGTTTAATATTATGTCTATGGGAAATTGACTATTTATAACTTATTTTACACTCAATATTCAGATCCAAATTAACTTATCATGGTAGGAACTACTTGTAATACACATTAGATGATATCAGGAGGTTCAAAATGAGGAAAGAATGTTTATACTTAAGCTTGATTTCTTCAGGCAATTTAGAAATCCTATGTCAGTCTATGCATCAGTGGAAAAAAATAATTGCTAGCCTGCCACATCAAATAGTTTTAAGGAACACTAGCCTATAAGATTTATAATCATTATATATATATATTGACAATTTAATTTTTCTAAAAATTATTGTCCATCCATGAAAGCCGGGTGGATGAGTCCAAACGTGAAAGGGAGAGTCGCAGTTAGTATGACTATATAAAAATTATTGAATTAATATTATATTAAGTTCTGTTAAATATACTATTTCCAACGGTAAGAAGCAGCTTTTCCGGCTCTTCATTGATTAAAGAGTTATTCTCATCAAAAATCTTCATTGCTCCAGCAGACACTCTAGTATTCATAATCTCTCTATGTTGCAAAACATTGCCAAATTGTCTTAGGAATGCCATAGTTTTGAGCTACATCTGTAATTGGTCTCCCTTTCTGCACATTATCTATGCTTAATCAAGTTTTCTTCCTTCCTGAATTATTCCACTGTTCACTTCTCTTTGAATCTATCCCTAAATTTCATTCAAAAAAATAATAATTACAGATGCATAAATTCTGAAAAAAGCAGAATTGAAAATTAAAACCAACAACATGGCAAATACCAAAGCAGTCCAACAAGAACTGACAAATAACAAATAGCATCACACAATTCCATGCACATGCATGTGCCATCCCGCAAAACCCACTTCGAATTGCAGGATATCAAACTACAAGGCACCACTGTATAATAAAACCAAATTAATATAAGACAATATCTGATTTAATATATCTGACATACATAGATGTGCACTTATGTAAGATTTAGTTAAGGGACCAAGCCCAAACCCAGTCCTTTCCTGAAAAATTGAAATTGTTGGATTCTGAATTGAATCTGGAATCTTCAGTATGGCAAACAACTGAAGCACTTATTCTTTAATATAATTATTTTTAATGTTATATCTTTGTGAATCACTAGTACTGTATGATGTATGCTCCAATATACATATGATTTGATTTATGTAAAGTTTCACAAAACAGTTCAGTTATGTAAATTGGGGACTAGCTGTATATACATCAAAGAATCCCCACAGACTATTATAAATATAATTGATTTCTTAATTCCAAAGTACAGAATGAGGCAATGTTTCTTCTGAATTTCATATTTTGCATGTAACTAGAAAATATCATATTAGCTCTAAATATAAATGAAGATTTTGAGAAAATCAATAGTAAAAAGTGAATTTATCTCATTAGCTTCTGACATATAAATGATAAATTAAAAGTGAAATTTTTACCAAAATTCACTATAATTGCTAATGCATTAGATGAAAAGCAGATTTATAAAACATTTTCTGCTAAATCATTCAGAGATTTAATAATATAAACAATTTTAAAATATAATTTACCTTATTGAAAATAGTTTTATTATTTTAAAGCAATTACTATAAAAAATTTATTGACTATAAATTCAATTGCAGTACTCTGCTTTAAACAAATAATCCAGTAAAACAGCACTAAAAGCAAGATAATTGATAACAAATTCATCACAGCTTAAAGAAGCTAAAGAAAGAAGAATAATAGAATAATAAATTTTTAATTGGAGCACTTTCAGCCAATAATTCACTAATAATCCACAAATACTGTATATTGATTTTTCAGAGAGTTGCATGAATTTTTTATGTAATAGGTAAAGTGATTTTTATAAATTTTATAGTTTATATATAAAAGTATGAAAAGATTTGTATTTAGCATATAAAGAAGCTTTGCAGATAGTCCTCAACTTATGACAATGTTTGGTTTCAAACCCTACTGTCATAAGTCTGAGCAGTTGGAAGTTAAAACTGCCCAAATGTATGGATTATTTACTTTTAATTATTACTAGAACACTATACATTAGTGAATCAACCAAACAAACTAGCCAAACTTTCCCCTGGTGGACAAAGTTTAAATTACAATTTTACAACGATTATTTTTGAATCAAAGCTATGGTGCCACCATCTATACATTATCTTAATAAATATAAAAAATACAAAATTACAAGAATTAGACACAAAAAAAGGACGTCTTCCATATATCTTTTGGGTCAAGGACTCTAACCCATTGAATTTGCATTGATCAATTACAGAATTAATGGATATTGTTGTCTTTGTAAATACAAATAGTCATAGCTCAAGAATTACCTATATATTGTCTGTCCACGAAAGCTGCACCTAGCTAAAGTGGATGAGTTCAAACACGAAAGGGAGAGTTGCAGTCAGTATAATGACGGGTGGGAATTATTGAATTAATATTATATTAAATATGATTAATTCCTACAATAACATTAAATTAAGAACTGAATCAAATTTTCTCTAATTGAAAGTTTAAATCATAGTTATATTATACTTTTTTTACACAAAATAAATAATAAATGGAATCATTAACTTATGAGATAATTTTTATATTTGTTATTTACATAAATCAAGAATGAATGTATTTTTCCATTTAAGAAATAAATTGATATATTGTTTATAAATATTATTATTAAATTGAATTTTTTTTTCTATTTAATATTATAGCTTTGGGATGTTAGTTCTTTGCTGCAACCAGTTTCACCTTCTCAAGCGTGACATTATTCAATAGCTTCTGAAATGTATACAAATTTATAAATGTTGTATTATTACCTATTAACCATGGTGCAGCTGCTAATCAGAAATAGTATGTTGCCAAGAAAATTTATTTCTCCTATAGTCAAATCCAAAAGTCAACTTTTCCATTTTAAATTTGATGACTAAAATTTTAATAGCTGTAAAAAATCATTATTTGCATATTTTTTGTCTCTCTCTTAATATCAGATAATAACAGAACAGATTTATACTATCTAAACAGTATGAAGAAATTGATTTTTATATTGTTTATTTTTTATTTTATATTCTGAAATATTATGCAAGCTATATTGCCTGTATGACTTTTTTAAGATGAAAAACATTTGCAAGATGCAAGAATTATATCTTGCATTAATTATTCTACTACTAAAACAATTGACTTCAAAGTGCTCAGAAAACTGCCTAGAAGACTGTGCTGAAAATTAATCATGGATTTCTAAAAAAATTTATTTTATTGTAACCAATAATCAGAATTTGAGAAGACAATGATTTACTGCTTTAGAAAGGTGTAAATTTAACAAGTGGTTGACCCTCAAACCCAAGAAGATACACTAAATATGTGAGTATTACAAGTCATAAGTTTCTTAATTCATTGAAAACAAAATGATTGAATCTTCTGCAGTTAACAAATTGTAAACCACTAAATAGTTTTTGAAATGCCTTTAATTATGAATACAGTCAAATATATTTAAAGATATATATGTTGATAAACTGCTAGATTAGATCTTGGGGCCAAGCTGGCGGGACATTCCCACCAAATAAATACAATGCAAATTGGTGTCCTACAATACATACATGTTTTGTATTTTAATGGCTCAAAGTCATAAAAATAAGCAGAAAAGAAAGTAAAAAGGACATATCAGTTCAAAATTGGAAATAAATATTTCTCTGTTTTGATTAGAATTAGCAAAATTTGAGCTACATGTAATGTGTGCCTCAGCAAAAGCACATAGATGAAAAATTTTGGAGTGTAAGTGTGAAGTGGTTCTTAAGGTCTTATTGCACTATTTGAAAATTCAGTAAGAAATATTATTCAGTCATAAAATAAAAATGACCTGATTATAGGAAATGTTACAGTTTCACAATGTGTAATTTTTTAATTGAATTTTGTTGTATTTTAAGATTAGTAAATATGTTGTTATTGCTGTTTCTTCGTGATTATCTTAAAGAAGTTATTGAAAAATTATTCCTTGGCTAATAATAAGTTTTAAAAATATTTCATCAGTAGTGTGTAAAATCTTAGTGTCAATAATTTATAGTAAATATACTTTTTAACAGTTTGATGATGATAATTTTTGTTGTGGATTATGATTATATTTTTCTGTTTTGTAATATCAATTAAATTCAACTGGATTTTTATTTTTAAAATTGTGCTGATATCATTACTTTCTATTCTGTATTGACACAAATAAAATAATGTTTGTATTCAGTTTTTCTTCAAATTTTTATTATACAACATTAATAGAATTAATAAAATTTATAAAATAAATTTTAATAAACAAGCATAAGATATATAATATTTGCATATTATGTTTCCGGTATATTTCAATATATTTCAGCCATAAGCTTTAATATATAAACATATTGTATTTCTACTCTATACATTAATCATGACTTTGAGATTTTTTTTTTTTATAAAAAATAATTCCAACAATACAGAAACAGAAAAGAAAATATGTTGAAATGCCAATAACAATATTATAATTTAAGAAATGTTTCATTTTGTGTAATTTATTTTATCTGGAAAGTAAAACAAATTAATTTAACAAAAACTTGAAATTACTAATAAAGTAAAATACTTAGCAGTAATTGCAAATTTTTGTTAAGCTTAATTTGTTGTTGAAATAGTTCTATTAGTTTATTGTAATATTGACATGAAACATAATTATAAAATTTATTTGGCAAAGAAATTTGATATGGTTTCAGAATTTATATAATTCAATAATAGAAAAATCTTACTAACTTACGAAGTGTATTTGCAATTATCTAAATAAATATTTTATTCAAAAACATTAGTTCAATAATAGTAGCATACTAATTCCATTTCTGAGATTTCTGGCAATAGGAGAATAAACGTAGTTATCAATTTTATCTAATAACCAAGGAAATTACAGGTAGAAATTTCAATAATTTTAAGGATATACGAATAATAGATTTACTTGGAGATCAGATATTATTATTGATAAAAATTTATTAGAATGAGCAAATTTCAAAACAAAAAAAATTGTATAATAAATCAATGAAAATTAAACATCTATAATAATAAACTTATTATTCGCGCACAAAACTACATAAAAATTATTTTGTTCAGTTATAATAAATTATGTTCTTAATTCCGAAAATTAAATTTTCGCCATAAAATAAATATACTATTGTATTACGTTTAGTAAGAAAAGTGAAAGTTTATTCCTTACTATTATTGGAATTTTAAAAATATAGTCCGTCCACGAAAGCTGCTGCTAACTATGGTGGATGAGTCCAAACGTGAAAGGGAGAGTCGTAGCAGTATAATGACGGATGGGAATGGTTGAATTAATATTAAGTTCTGTTAAATACAGTATACTGTTTTCAACGTCGAAATTAATCAGTTAGCATTCGACATTACAATAAACTTCCATTCAACTTCAGTTATTTTGGTTTGAAAACATCCAATGTATGCAAAGCTGTCATCCCTATTTTGTCACTGGACTCATTCAGATCGGAAGAGAGAAGCTGTCATCCCTATTTTGTCACTGGACTCATTCAGTTAGTGCACGCGTATTTGCGTCGATGGTCGCGGCTAAGCTGGACGGACAGTAATTTATTTAAATCTAAAATATTGATAAACAGATGAATATAAGTTTAATGAAAATATTATTCAAAAAGTAATTAAAGCTAATAAGTTTAATTTTTTATAAATTTTCTACGGGTTTGTTTTATTTGGATCGTAAATTATGTCAAGACAAAGTTTGCGTTTTTAAACTCAATCCTCTTACTTTATCATATAATTTTAACCTCCTCTTCCCAGGGTCGCAAATAATAACATTTTACTTTGCATTGTTACAAGAACTGTAACGATTTAAATTTAAAAATAATATGTTTTGTCCTCGTATATTGCCGACTTCATTTCATGATTACATTATAGAGACAGAAGAAATATTTCCAGTAAAAATATCAATATTGTATAAACAGTTTTCTCCCGATTAATTAGGGTAGTGGGGAAATTAATTCCCCAGGATAACCGATTCTCCGGATAATCAGAAAAATACTCAAAATATCAGAAATATGATCGGTATTAAATGTATATTTATATGTAAACTAGTTAGCCCTTGGTCACTATGTGCCCAAATATACCAAAAACGAAACATTGTTTCTTATCTGTCAAATTTAAGATGCTTTTGCTTGTTTTTTTTCCTCCAGATCAAACTTTGAAATTTTTATATGAAATTGGCAACTAACAAACTCGATTTACCGATTTATACCTGTTACAGACTAGACCGCTTAAGTACTTTAAGGTCGAATTTAACGGAATAATGCTTTCCAGACAAGCATTATTCCGTTAAATTCGTCCTTAAAGTACTTTAAGCGGTCTAGTCTGTAACAGGTATAAATCGCTAAATCGAGTTTGTTAGTTGCCAATTTCATATAAAAATTTCAAAGTTTGATCTGGAGGAACCTGTGTCGACGGTCACAACTAAGCTGGTCGGACAGTATTGATATAGAATTAAAGAATTAGAAATTTATATATACAAGCATACTCACTTACTTTTACTCCATTCGTTCAGATATTAAAAAGTATATTATATGCAATTGTAGTCTGTATACTAAGATTTTTTGCTGGAAAAATCAACATGTGATGTCATAATCTTTAAACCAATAATAACAAAGATGGAAATATTGCTTAGTTCTTCCTAGTTTAATGATATTTACAAAGAATTAACAGAAAGTCTGAGCAAAATAGAATGCCTAGTCAGTTAGTATTCATAGGAGAATTATAGGTATTAATTATTTATAAAAACAAGGATAATTTATAGTATTCAGGCTGTCATGGAAAAATGTTTAGAAGAAAATTTAATTTGTCCAGAAATATAACAAATTTTTCCATAATCATAAAGACTAGAGGGAAATCAAAAATCTGTTAATCTTCACTTAATGAATTTAAGCAGTTATCCATCATCCTATATTGATCAAAGTATACTTTTTTAATGTTTATAATTTAATAAAATACAGTCAGTTCTGCTTAATTGGAACATGTTGTGACTAATCCATTTTGGCTCAATTAAGCAAAATAATAATAATTTCTAAAATAAAATATGTAATACATAGGTAAATAATAATTAAGTACCTATTTTAATACTTTATTAAATCAAAATACAGAAAATCGACTGCTGATATTCATGCCTTGCCCACTAACTATAGAAAACCATTGATCTAATGCTTCTTTGACTTCTGTATTCTTTCCATCATGCTTTCTTTTGAATGTTCCTGGAATTTCTTTCTATAATGCCCACTCCTCACGCAGTTGATTTTCTTGAGGAATTTCTTTCTGTAATGCCCACTCCTTATGCAGTTGATTTTCTTTTAATTTCTTTCTGTAATGCCCACTCCTTACGCAGTTGATTTTCTTTTTATAGGAGATGCGCTATAGTAGATTTTGATACACCAATTATATCAGCAAGTCTATGATGGCTTGTAATGACTTGACTTTTAATTTTATCCAACAAAGCAATTTTACTTGAAAGTATAAAATCATTTCTTAGCATCTTGACAAAGATTTAGAAATTTTAAATAAAATTGACTCTGTAAATGAATATTGCTAGGTACAGTATATAGTAAAGATACACTCTTAAGCAGATGCACGATGATAGAGAACTGATTATGCTAGTGTTGCCAAATATTAGTATATGTAATGTTGATATATTTTCAAAAAATCCGTAAAATATGTCAAAAATTGCTAAATTCCTTTTCTGTACTGTCCCAATTAAGCGTTTAAATTATGTATTAGTTTATTAGTTTGGTTTCTGTTCTTTTAAATTTGGCCCGAAAAAGCAGCTGTCCTAATTAACTGATGGCCCAATTAAGCAGAATTGATTAAAATTATTTTTAAAAATCTGATAACTGATTGATTTGTTTTTACTTAAATGTTTATTTCATTTAATATTGATTTAAAATAATTTAATTATTTTTATTAACTTTTATGAGTTACTAATATATTGTAGATATAAATATTATCAAGTTTTTAATATATGAAGTATTGTTTTTTAAATATTCACAATCATTGTAAATAATCTCTCTTCATTGTTGTTGAATTAATTTCCATGTTTTAAAATCAAATTACAGATAGGCCTCGATTAGTGCGAATTCGATTAGTGCAAGTTGTAAACACAGATCAGTTTAGCATCTTGACAAAGATTTAGAAATTTTAAATAAAATTGACTCTGTAAATGAATATTGCTAGGTACAGTATATGGTAAAGATACACTCTTAAGCAGATGCACGATGATAGAGAACTGATTATGCTAGTGTTGCCAAATATTAGTATATGTAATGTTGATATATTTTCAAAAAATCCGTAAAATATGTCAAAAATTGCTAAATTCCTTTTCTGTACTGTCCCAATTAAGCGTTTAAATTATGTATTAGTTTATTAGTTTGGTTTCTGTTCTTTTAAATTTGGCCCGAAAAAGCAGCTGTCCTAATTAACTGATGGCCCAATTAAGCAGAATTGATTAAAATTATTTTTAAAAATCTGATAACTGATTGATTTGTTTTTACTTAAATGTTTATTTCATTTAATATTGATTTAAAATAATTTAATTATTTTTATTAACTTTTATGAGTTACTAATATATTGTAGATATAAATATTATCAAGTTTTTAATATATGAAGTATTGTTTTTTAAATATTCACAATCATTGTAAATAATCTCTCTTCATTGTTGTTGAATTAATTTCCATGTTTTAAAATCAAATTACAGATAGGCCTCGATTAGTGCGAATTCGATTAGTGCAAGTTGTAAACACAGATCAGTCTTATAACAAAGCTCCTTTTATGATGTCAATTAACAAATTACCGTTAATTTTCGGTTAGTAAAACCAGACGAGGAGCAGTCCAAGAATGGTCACACGATTTTGAAGGGGTGAAACATCAGAAAGATGGGCTTTTTGCCGTTAACTGTTTAACATTACTGTACTATTATTTAGCTTTGCTATCGTATACATACAGTATAGTACAGAATTTTCTCTTTTAAAAAGTATCGAAATGGATAAAAGGAAGAACACTTTTGATGATAAAACAGGAAACGAAAAAAAGAGAAGTGATTACGCTACAGCAAAAAATGGATGTGATTGAGCGACATAAAAGCATTCTTTGTTAAATTTTTTTAAATAAGGATATCTTTACAAATTTATTTGCCTATTATATTGCTGTACTACCGATATTATTTATTTTCTTTTGTTTATTATCTGATTTCTTTATTTAAAATAAAACTTGTGAAAAAAATTTGTTTTTGTTATCTTTTGGTGTCGTATTCTGCTAATAAACAAATAGAAAACTTGTTAAAAATTTCTCATTGGTTCATTAACTTCGCTTATTAATGCTATCTGGAACTAATTTACTGATTCAATAAAGTTGCAATGCTTAATTGCAAATCGGCCTATTCACTCAATTCTCGACCCAGAATTGGCGGCCAGGCGGCGCTCAACTTCCGCTTTCGATTCGCTATTTTGGTTTTGATTTGGCGGTTGGTTTGATGATGGTATGAGACGCAATTCCTGGTAAGTTATTAATTTAGATGATGAACAATGATGTAAAATATGAAAATAAATATTTCTTAAACAGTTAGTGTTAAGTTTATTGTGGTTATTCATCGTGAAACTTAGCTAATGGCCGGAATCTCACAAAGCAAGAACCAATTACCATATTTTCCATAGAGTTAATACTTCGATTAGTGCGAATTCGATTAGCGCAAGAAATTCGTGGAACCAATTATTCGCATTAATCGAGGCCTACCTGTACTCTCCATCATAAACCAAAAAAAAGACAAACTTACTGTAACTCTTCACTCACTGATAAGATTATTCAATAAATATTCTCTTCTCATTGGTTGAGATGGAACAAAAAACTCTAAATATGATCAGTTGTCAGTTTTAAAGTAAAAATAGTATTGTAGGTGGAAAAATAATAATATATGTATTAAATACACAGTATCTATTAAGAGTTTAGGAAAATTATAATCATAGTCACCGATCTAAATATTAATATGCACTCATTTTTGCATTACTTGGCCTTGAATGGCAATTAAGATGATAGTTGACAAAGAATTTTATATATATATAGTTTTTTTTTTAATTTGATCTTTGATTTCATTTGTAATTATTGAAAAATTTGTACATGACCAATGTTCCCTCTAATTTTTTTCCACCTGAACAAACCTATTGTTTCTCTGAGTACAGAATTCTGATGACTCATGGTATGACAACACTAGATATCAAATGCTATTAATCCTTCGATTGACAAAGTATTTATTATCTATTTCATTAGTTAATAGTTTTTTTTCAGCAGTGTTGGCAAGTAGCAAATGCTGCTGGAAAAATTTTAGAGTTAAAATAATTTTTGATAATTTGTATTTACATAATGTTCTCTAGAAAATTGCATCACATGCCCAAATGCACTTTTTGCCATATAGCAGAGCTGAAGATGGCATGCTTCTCCTTAACTTATTCTATGATGCATGACATGACAACATTACATTGCCACTGTCCCATATAAAAGTACAAAGTTATTATCATACTACAGTCAAACCTCTTTAAGCCGCCCCCTCTATAAACCGCCACCCTCGTTATTTGCCTGATGAAAGCCAATACAAATCTCCTCCTTTATGTTAACATGAAATTCCCTCTATAAACCGCCACCTCACTAATCGCCAACCGCCACTGAAATTCCCTCTATAAACTGCCACTCATTTCTGGAGGCAAAACCATTTCCGAAATTCCCTCTATAAACCGCCACCTAACTAATCGCCAACCGCCACTCATTTCTGAAAATTCCCTCTATCACCACCTCACTAATCGCCAACCGCCACTCATTCTGGGGAAAAACCATTTTATTAGTAGACAAATTAGTTGTTTAAACTGCCAAAACAATCGAATGGCAAGGTCAACCAACACAAATAGAAACACTAGAGAAGATGGCAATTAAGTAATTTATCTGTTAACATTTATTAGACTGTAATCTCGCTTACTCGGAAAAATGTCAAAAACGACATTAGATGTTCACGAAAAGATTTTAATTTGTGAATATAAAAATAAAAATCCTTCTGCTACTCAACAATTTATTTCTGATCACCTTTAATTAAATGAAACAATGTCATTCTAGTCTATAAATGTTTTCTCACATGTTACCATTAATCCTCCATAAACCGCCACCCTCCTTTACCGCCAGAGGGGACCTTCGAACCGATGGTGGCGGCTTAAAGAGGTTTGACTGTATATAACTTTTCTGTTTCTACCTTTGATATTCTACAAAATGCTTATGAAAATTATACACAACATAGTTTTTTAGGCCTTATATGAAATGTCTAAGTATTTTGCAGAATGCCTGATTTTGTACTATGATGATAACATGCATAGTTGGAAGATTTACAGTGAGAATTGAAAATCCTCATCTTCAATTATACTTTTTTATTAAATATTGAAAAATATTGCACAATGAAATACTTTATTTTATATTTTCAATGGTCATTAAAATATAACATGTTAAGACAAAAAATATGTAAAGCAAAATTTTCATAATTTCCAAGAAAGTATTCTCACTCAAATAAATTAGTCTCATTTTTCAAGAACTTTTTCTCATCTTTATTTATCTGAAATCCAATGATTATAAACACTATCAAGATTAATTTTGTTCCCAGATGAGACATTAATTTTGATTCTCATTAGATCATCCAAGTGTTCATCTTCCAATCTTTCTAGATTTATATTTTATTGAATTCATTATACTATTATTCACATTCACATTTTGCATTAGAAGCTTGGAATATTTCACAAATACCAGAAAGAACTGAGAGTTCTTCAAATTCTTTGTTTTCAAGTATTAGTTCAACATATCATTGAATGACTTTATTGAACCACCCTTCACTTTCTCAGAAACAATGAATTTCAAGTCACAATACTGATATAATTATTGAAATATTTTTGTTAACTAAAATTATAGCAGAATATTATTTAATTATTTTTCTAACATTCTCTTCTCCAAACTCTAAATTATTTGCCATTGCGAGAGGATCAAAAGTCTGCCATTCCCTTAATTCATTTTCAGGAAACCTATTATCCAAGTAAATGCACAAACTTTGAATGAATGAAATAATAGGCTTAGTGTCAATGTCAAAACTTACAGATAAAAGCAAAGATTTTACTTTATTCCAGAATAAATTGGCCAAGACACTGTGATCTTGGCTTGTTTATCTTCACCTTGGCATACTGTAGTGCTTTGATTGTATTTAAACAAGTTTTCTGAAGGAATTTACATTAGTAATGTCAAAAATATAAAAATATCATTCAGAACAACTTAAAAAAACCCGATATTTTATACTGGTCAAAATATTTAAGCAATATTTGCAGGTTGAATTGTTGCACTTATTAATTTGCTCTTAACAATATTGAATTAAAATTTCTTAATTTCTCAATAAAGCAGCCAAAGCAAATGGTTTGATACCAATCTCACTTTGTTTAGTGGTCTAAATGATAAGACGTCACATTCTGTGACATTGGATAAGTCTTTCAACTTTTCTTTTTAATGCATGACCTACTGAACATATATACTGTATATTTATAACAAAGTTTCTATATCATGCATGATTGGCATTTTCTTCCATGTGATATCTAATCAGGATTGCAGAGTCGGAATCAGGGAGTTGGAGGTTTTTGGGTGGAGTCAGAATCAGACCTTACAAATTTTAGGGAGTTGGAGTCAGATCATTTGCCGTCTGACTCTGCAACCTTGCATCTAATTCCAGGTCTTCTTTATGAACAACATAATGTTGCTTACACAAATGCTTTATTTTATTTTATTTTTTTGAAGAATTGCTGCTATGCTATTATTCCTTCCAAGCATAACTAATGCACTGTTTGATATATACATCACCATCTTTTGAAGATCAAGATTATTGGTCAGATAAAAACATTTTATCTGTTCAACAATAGTCTAGACAAAATTAAAGTAAGGAAGTTACTGCTTAGTTTTCAACGGTGTCTTGCCATTAGATTATGTAAAGGGTATAAAACCATATCTTTAAATTCTGCACTTGTAATTGCTGGCCTCAAGCCATTAGATATTAAACTTAAAGAAATTGGCGATTTATTTTTAGTAAAACAATCTGGAAATTTCAAAATGCATGATGTTAGTATCAAAATAGACATTCCGGCTAAGTTTTCTCTTTCACCCCACCCAGCCTTCAGCACTCTTGGTAACATTACCAGCTTTGATTCTAATCACCCTGTAAAAATTTTTACGGATGGTTCTGTTTCCACCAATGGTTCTGGTTCGGCCTTCTGCGTTCTCTCCGACAGCCAAGTGATTAGATGCTCCGATTTTAAATTGGACAAAAATTGCAGTATTACTCAAGCTGAATTGTTTGCTTTAAAAGAAGCTTTTAATTATATTTTTAAATGTAGATTAAGAAATGTTCTAATTTGCACTGACTCTCAAACCTCTGTCCTAATTCTGTCTAATCCTCCAATCAAGTCTAAATTTTACTTCGATACTTACCAACTTTTTCAAAAGTGCATTCTAAATTTTAACACAAAAATATGTTGGATTAAGGGTCACTCTGGCTGTGCGGGGAACGAGTTGGCCGACTTGTTAGCCACTTCTGCATACCTGAACTCTACTGTTTTCTCACCTCCTCTTCCAATGAGTTTTGCCCGCCGAAAATTGCATGATGAATCAATTAAACTCTGGAAC
>AYEL01052837.1:0-14157 GCA_000484575.1 Olivierus martensii
TTTTTTTTTTCTAATAAGCACTTTTCTACAAGCATTATATTGAATTATACATAACAATATACTTATTAGAATTTATAAGCCCTCTCTTGGGCATAGTTAACACATCTTAAACACATCTTTGGAACCCCTTTGTATTCTTTTTGAATGGTAAGGGGTTCATGTTTTCTTATACTGATTCTTATAAAAAAAAAAAAATAGTGATATTGTCACATACTCTTAGTTTTAAGATACTATCAAGCATAGCCTTATAAGAAGTTTCATTTTTTGAGTGAAATTTAAAATACAATTCTTAATTTAGTATTTTAAATTTCTTTTATTTTCTTTTGAGAAAATATCTTTATTTTTGTCAACAGTTAATAAATGGAAAGCTGATTTTCACACTACACCTATTATTTGAACTTTAAATACAAAGCTGATGCATGCAACAAACTCAAATGCATAGTTTCTTGTTATACCAGCTCTCTGATAGAGCTGCATATTTGGCCATATGTGCATGAATTTCTTCACAGAATGCATTGAAGCATTAATTTTAATTACTAATATAATGTTATCAATCTTAGCCATTTGGAGTTAGATTTCTTACAGTTCTCTTTTTCCTATCACATGTTTTATGCTGTTGTGGAGTTTCGATTGACATTTGGTAAATCCCATCACTCTTCTTGTTGTATAATTTTGTAACTACATCAACATGAATTCTGTGATTTAGATGTTTTTTTAGAAAATCTCATACTTCCCCCCTTCTAAAATCACTCTCAGCTATCACTTTCACAAATGGTGCATACATCATCTCCATTATCTTATATTTAAAAGTATCATCTGTTACTTTTTGTTTCTAATGTAAGAGTGTAATTTAACTTCTACAAGCTGTAATAGCCATTCTTTCTTAAAATTTACACAGACTTTTTTTACAACAAACATCATTTTCTTCTTTCTTTCTCTTCAAAATCATAAGGATACTAAAAATAAAAATACTTGATTCTAATAGGAACATATTATATCATCCAAACAACTATTAAAAAGAAAGAAATTACCATGTTCTATTTCTGTCTAAGAAGAAGAAGAAATTTTTGAAAATAATTAATAAATTAAATCTAATTATTAACGCAATTATTATGGGAAGTCTCTAAAATCTATATTTTTAATTTTTAAAATTAATGGTTAAAATTTGTGACTTACTGGTTAATAAAGTTTCAGCTATCAGAACGCATCTTGTTTATTAATAAAAATTTCGGATGACTTTTTTCAAGTAACAGTCGTAAGTTATTTTTCCTAATTTAAAATAAGAATGCAAGAGTGAACGATGAAATTTATATTAAAACCATTTTTTTTAGCTACATCATAATGCAATAAGATTTATGAAATAAAATTTCATACAGAAGTAAACAATATTATATAATTTACAAAATCTATAAGTATTTTAGTAATGTATATATATCAATAATGATGTATACATTAGAAAACAAATGTCAAAACTGTGTGAAAATCGTTATTCGTTAAAATATTCGTTTAAGAAAAAATGTTTTTACGTAAAAATGAAACTACTAAGAAACTTACCTAAGTGAGATTTAATTACGATGAAATCTGAACTATTCCCGATGGTATCTACTCAAAACTATCCATTGGTTTGATTCAGAAGGAGGATGGTCAATCCACCATCTTCCTCTCTGATAAACAGCTGTAGGAGACTGACGGTCTCTATGCGACAATAAGGGGACCTCTGGTGGACAAATATAACAAGCGCCACATTTGAAATTTTGCCCGGTAAAATCAAACAGGAAAATGAAAATAAACTCGATATATTCCATTTTAAATTACAAAATTTTTATTTGTGTAGAATATATTTTAACATTGCACGGAACCGTGTTTAATTTTGTTTAGTTGAAGAGCATGACTAATATGATAGATATTATGCATTAACTCCGGAAAATTCATAGAAATAAAAATGTTTACGGTTGAAATACTCAAGTGAAACTCGACACAGCTGCTTACACTGATGCAGTTCCGCCAACGATATTCAACAGAGATAAACAAATTTGATTACAGAGTTTGATAAATAATATATATTTGATACTAATTACATAAATTGGATTGTAAAAGCGGTTTTAATGAATGTAAATTTTGAATTTCGTTCAATATAACGATTACATTAGAAATTTTTATCATCTTATATTAAATAATTAATCCAAATAAAATATTTTAGAAAAATATCGATTTTTCTCGAAAGAACTGCAAATATTTGTGCATCGGTAGCCGAAATCCCAATTTTTTAATGAAAAATATTCAGCAGTGTTCAGCAAACAGTATCCCATTAAAAAAGTGTGCCTAGACTTTCTGTTTAAACACTTGACAATGGTACTTTTGTTGTTTCTAACTAAACTTTAGTAATAGAAAAATCCACTACTGCATATAAAAGAATTGCTAAATTTCTACACAGATTTTAAGAAACTTTATTTTATTATTACAAATAATAAAATAGGTATTTTAATAAAAAAATTTATTGCATTAATATTAAATTTTAAATTAAAGGAAATACTAATATTTCTATAACAGCTTTTACTATATATTAAAGTTCAATTTAGCTAAAAGTTCTATGAATTGGAATACAGGTATCCCTCCTATAACACTGTAAATAGGTTCCTGGAAAACAGCATGTTGTGTGAAACCAGAGTCTACTCTGGTGAAACCGTGTTATATGAGACTCAGAGCTAATACAAACAAGAGAGATACGTTCCAAACCCAATGAAAAATAAATAACTTTCTTTAATTCCACATACGGAACTTAATTTTTATTAAGAATATTAATAACACGAAACATAAAGAAAGAAAAATATATATTTAAGACCTTAAAAAAATAATATACATCAAACAAAAGGAAAGAAAAACTGTACAATCTATATAGCATTCATTTAATAATTATATCTTCCTTACTGCTGTTCATTAAAACTGAGAACGTTTTTTCTTTTTAACAATATCAACTTCACTTTCTAAACTTTTTCCCATAATTAAAGTTTGCGTATCTTCTGTTCTCTTTAAAAAAATCTGTAATCTAACTCGCTATAACCCGCTGTAAAGCAATCGTTCCTTAGCATATACCTCCATAAAAATTTATGAATAAAATATTTTTCTTCTCTTTAACATTCCTCTATTGAAGAATAAAAACTTACTTTTTATCCAAGAACTGTACGTTTGGAACACAAAATATTCAAATGCTGACAATTAACGCAATCACAAATTAATTCAATTTCAAATCAAAATCGAAAACTGACTGCCTATAGTCCTCTCACGGCCAACTAGCGAAATTGCATTTATGACTAATTTTAGCAAAGTATTTACCAATGATTGTATTTTGTGCGTGTATGTCCCTAGTATGGATTTACAAAAATTAATGGAAATGTTTTGTGTTGTAGGAGAGTAAACAATTTGGAACACAAAATACTCAAATGCTGACAATTAACGTAATCACAAATTAATTCAATTTCAAATCAAAATCGAAAACTGACTGCCTATAGTCCTCTCACGGCCAACTAGCGAAATTGCATTTATGACTAATTTTAGCAAAGTATTTACCAATGATTGTATTTTGTGCGTGTATGTCCCTAGTATGGATTTACAAAAATTAATGGAAATGTTTTGTGTTGTAGGAGAGTAAACATACTGTAATTTTCTAAATGTGTTAAATAAAAACCGTGTTGTAAAGTACCGTGTTATGTGAGGGTTTCCGCAATTTTCAAATCGTATTGGAGCGAAACCTAATTGTTATAGGAAGGATACCTATATTGTAGTTTGACTTGAGTAGTAATTTTTCCATATAAAATATTTTGTTACTTTAAACGTTTTTACACTGAGTAAGCATTTCTTAGATTAAGAAATTATCTGCTCTAATTATGACATTATTATTATTATTTTTATTTACGAATTAAAAATAACATTATTATTCGTTAAGATATACTCAAACAAACTAAATAGTAATCGTTTGAAATCATAGTTATTTTTAATTCCTTTATTCATCCAGTCAGATACCTTATGTTTTGCATTAGTAAGTGTCTTGGAATCAGTCCTGGAGCATAATATTGAATACTGTCATTAAACGTATTCATAATGACATCATTCTGATATAAGAAATAAAAAAATATCCGGTAAGAAATACATAAAACAAATTTAATAGTTAAATGCCATATTACGAATTATTTCCTAAAATAGATCAGTTTTGAATCACGTAGAGAACATAGGAGAAATATCTTTGAGGAAATAAATGAGAAATCATTATAAAAAGAGAGAAAATGAGATATTTCGTCATTGTGAGATTTTTCTTTTTAATTTTCGATCGAGTGAAATGAGGTTGAGTCAATTCAACCATTTGATATTTATTGCTAAATTTCTCAAAATAATTCTGCTTGTATGAACTATAAACAACATAGATATTATAATTAAATATCTCATTTCGCTTATTGTTATTTTCATAAATTAGCAATTTTAATATTGTTTTATAATACGATCTAAACATTTAAAACTATTTCCGTTCATCTTTGGATTTCATTTTTAATTTTCGAATCGTTAACAGAAAATGTTTACATAAAATAAATTGTTTTTTTTTTTTTATTAGAAATAACTTTGTTTTGCACATAGTAATTGATAGATTTTTAAATTTTATTAAAAAAAATCTATATTTTCATCATCAGTTGTTTAAAATTATATTTTTGATTAATTAATAATAGTCTATAAAATATTTTACGATGAAGAAAAATTATAAATGTGTTGCCTCTGTTAAATGTTTAAAAATATAATATTTTCATTTTCTACGAAAAACTCTTTTTACTTACTGGAAAGAAAATATTCGATTCTGTTCTTTCTAGTTACTAGAAAGTAAATATTCAATATGTTCCTTCAATTATGAAGAGTTTATATTTGTCCAATATAACGGCTTTAGCTGTATTAAACATAAGGCTTACATAAACTATATAATTGAAGTCTATTGTTGGACTCATTGATGGTTGAAGCTCCATATGCATAGAACAGTCAGTCAAATTGGTTGCACGGAAGCGCTTCGATTTTCCACCCTGGAGCCCGGACCTCATTATAAGTTTTTCTTGGAAAAATTTATCATAAGATCGGGCTTGGCCCGTCGATTCCCGTCCTCCACAATCCGGCTGACCCTATGCAAAGGTGGGTAGCCTATGGAAAGACTTACTGGTTAGTACTCTTACTGAAAGTGGCGTCATCTGTTGACAAAAAAGCATAAAACCAAGTAGAATCTTCATAAGTTATAATTAATCAATATAGTAAAATCACGCTTAACGCTGTTACGATATAACGCGGTTTTTTCGAATTCTATCTTTTTTATTGCTTCACTTTGGCACGGTTTTTGAAACCGTTATACTCATATAAATCCGAAATCGGACGAATTTGTTCCTTTGATACTCCTATGCCGTCTCGCAGTGCGTTTGATATCAGTGTAGTGCAGTACATATGAAAGTCTGGTCCGATCACAGTTCATATTTATCGGTCATCAACGTCATTTTACCAAAGGAACTTACAAAGGATTTTCTCAAAACAAATTTAGCCACTATTACGGAAATTATGGATCAGTTTATACAAAATATATACTCACATAAATCCGAAATCGCACGAAGACAAGGAAGTTTGCGTTTCTGAAAATGAAGAGCAAAAGGAACTTACAACGGATTTTCTCAAAACAAGTTTAGCCATTATTACGGAAATTATGGATTAGTTTATACAAAATAATCAAAATTTTAATAGAAGTTCAAAGGCAAGACGAAATGTCATGGGTTGCGATTTCTGGCTATTGACAATTGCTTGCTGAACGAAAGAGGAAAAGGCAAACGACGTTAGATGACTTCTTATTTAACGAAGAAAACAAAAAGTATCAAGTCAGGAAGAACCTTTCTCATCACAAAAATTATTTATTCGAATATTCTTGATTTTCAGGAATGATTTATGAATATAAATCGATATTAACAATAAAAAATGTCTATGATTAATGTAATACATGTTACAAAATAAAATAAAAAATAATACGTATATTTTTTTAATTCACTGTCCTTATGATCTTTGATAGAAGTTCAAAGGCAAGACGAAGTGTCATGGCTGCGATGTCTTGCTACCGACAATTGCTTGCTGAACGAAAGAGGAAAAGGCAAATGACGTTAGATGAAAAAACAAAGTGAAAGAACCTTCCTTATCACAAATATAAATTATTTACTCGAATATTTCTGATTTTATTAAATGATTTATAAATCGATATACACATAGGGGTCTATCGATATGAATACAAATCGATTTTAGCAATAAAAAATCTCTATAATTAATGTAATATAATAGTAATAATACATGTTACAATATAAAATAAAAAAATGGTACGTATATATTTTTATTCACTGTCCTGTTTCACCTAACCCCATTATTTACATGTTAAGATGGCCTCGTTTAACGCTGTTTCATTTAGCGCTTGATTTTGTTAGAACGTATCCCCCGCGTTAAACGGGGTCTTACTGTACCAATAAGTTTTAATTTTCATAATTAATACAATCTGAACATCAGCAAACCTTTTAAATACAGTCAGGCAGTTGTAATTTTATATTGGTTAATTTTCAATGTTATTTCCCATGTCTCAACTTTTTTTGGACCACCAGTATAGTGCCTACCAGAGTAAAAAATATGCGCTTAGAATGCGCACTGTAGGATGTAAGGGTAATGAAAATATTTAGAGAGGGGCCTCAAAATTGAATTGCACATGGGGCCTCTCAAGTGCTAAATCCGCCACTGTCCAGAGCAATAAATTGTGTCCCTATACTCTATTTCAATTATTCACAGATAATGGAATAATTAACTAAATATGGATGCAATATACTAGAGTAAATGCGAAGTTAATGAAAGATAATTAGGTTTAGGTTTAGATTAGTATAGTTAAGCCGCCATATCACACAAGGGGTATACTTTATCTGGCAGTGGTCACTTGTACAGCCCATCACAGGCTGGCCAACACCCATGATGGAGCCAAGTGGAAGGTTGAAGGATAGAGTACAATAAGCCAGGTCCGGATCCCTCCTGAAAAACTGGAGGTGTGGGACCCGGATTTGAATCAGGATCCTTCAGGGTGGTAAGCCGCAACTTTACCACGCGGAGAGATAATTAGGAACGTGGGCCAGTGGCGCAACGGATAACACGTCTGACTATCAGAAGGTTCCAGATTCGAATTCTGGCTGACTCGCAATATGATTGTTTTTTAATGCGACACAGGAAAAATATTAGCTGATGCTGGTTTACTCAATAATTAATGTATTAATTTTCGTGGATTATTTTTGCAAGTGAAGAGGGATATTTTTTTGTAGAATTACAATTTCTGTTGTTTTACGATAAAAACATGCTTAGAAAAAACCTAAAACACACTGTTAAAAATAATCTTACAAAGAATAAACAGTACTTTATCTCAGGATAAATTTCCTAGCATACTATTAGCGTAAAAATGTCTTTTTACAATTTGAAAGATATAAATATATAACTTCCAACTTGCAAATTAAATGAAATATATTTGTAATATTTGAGTTCGCTATCGTCTGGGTTCTGTGAAGTAACCAGAAGTAACAAATAGCTGTAGTTATGGCACTATTATCACAGGATTGTTACAATTGATTGTAACAGCTTTTGTTATGATATTTTTCTGACATATAGTTGTGATGTTACATGATTTGGATCTTATATTGTAACGATGAATTATAATGTTTGCTTCTCTTTTTAGGTGTATGAATATAACATTTCAGAATCGCATTTTTCTTCTATTATTGTCAATATAATCTCATATAAGGGCGGCCGGACGGCCGAGTGGTAACGCGGTGGCGTGCAGGAGGACCTGGGTTCTCGTCCCGGCTCTGGAATCTCCCGAAAAGTTTTTTCGGGGTTTCGAGCCGGCCCGGCGATCCCCGTCCTTCACCATCCGCCTCTTCCACGGGTGCGGGCGCAACCCAGGTTGAAACTGGTCTCGCCCCTTAATAATTTCACTGATTGGGAAGGGGCGTAAAAAAGCAAAGAAAACATCTTATAGGTCAAATTTAACTTTCCAGGAAAGTTTCAGCAGTAAACTCGCATACCGAAGCTCCTGAAAATCCATCCAATGTGAGTTTAATCTGACACATGCTGATCAGGGCCGGATTCAGTTAGTGCGGGGCTCGATTGGATATTTATCGTGCAGGCCCTCAAAATATTAATATAATATATTAACAGCCACGATATTTGTATAAATAAAGTAATGCTCATAAAGAAATACGCATTTTTTTATTAACCCCTTGACTGATATTGGATGCATAAAGGCATCCAGCCAAAACTATCGGTGTTGACTAAGGACGCAACTATGCGTTAGCATTTTCTATTTTTTTTTTTTTTTTTTTTTTTTTTTTCTTGTCCATTGGGTCAATAGTCAAGGATACGTTTGTAGTATTCATGGCATATTCTTTCAATAGACTGGCATATTTACGTTTTGGAATAAATACTATATTCTTATTTTTATCCACTCTTGTAAAGGTTGCCACCCCTGTGAAGGGGTCAGCCGAATTGTGGAGGACGGGGATCGACAGGCCGAGCCCGGATCCCATGATAAATATTTTCAAGTGGTGGGACCCGAGACTCGAACCCGGGTCCTCCAGAGTGGAAAGCCGAAGCGTTTCCACGCGGCCAATCCTGCCGACTAGCAATTTCTATTCAAACACACAAGAACAACATTAATAATGTGTTTGAAATAGTCACAGATTTATTTTGCTTATTAATAGCAATAGAAAATTTCTTTCCCCATGTTCCAAGAAATATAAAATCAATTCGTTTACAATTTTTCCAAGAAGTCTTTTTGTGAATCTACAAAAATTAATGTTTGAAGGCTGGGCCCAGTGTGTAATTATGGAAAAAATTCAAATTATTAACTTGGCCAGAAGTTCTAGCTTGTTTTATATTTTGATACTAGAATATCTATTGCACATGAGAATGTAGTAAGTCTCTCTAAATATCTCCAGAATTAGCAGTAACACGCGTTGAAACAGGCTGAGCACAACGCTGCTGTGATTCCATCGTCTCAGTACAACGAGTTCGCTTGATTTGTGTGCATCCCCAGCTACATTAAAAGTATTATCTAACTTGAAATTGTAATTCCTGAGGTTTTTTTCAAGTTAGTATTGCCTGTAATATTTCAAAAGTTGCTTTCGTCTGTCTGTAGAAGTCTCCCGAAAAAGTATTAATTTGAATTAATCTTAAAAAACACTTAAGAAATGGCTTCTAAGTTTTTAATAGAGAGTTTCACCGAGTTTCGTTTTGAGGCTATGCAATTATTAAAGTGAGATCTATTGGGCATCAGAATCTTGAAAGAAGTTTTGCGAATATTTGAGAACGGTTTTGTTTTTTCATTGTTTATAGAATGACACTCAATTTCACTGAGGGAGCTTTTTGAGATATAGGTTGAAAACCCGAAAGAGTACACTTTGATTGCATATATTTTGCAAGAACTGGGAAATATAGCGAATTCCGATATTTCAATAAAATGCGTAAAAAGTAAAATGGATAATTTCTGCCTGAAAGTTAGTAGCAAATGGGGAAAAAATAGGAAGACACGGAGAGTGCTTTTTTCATTACAATTCATCGTGGCTATTAAATCTGTAGGCCACAGCCTGACAAAGGAACACTCGTTACCGAGTGTTCCTCGGTTAACAACAGTTTATTTGTCTAATCACGTACAGATGCGAGCAACAACCATATCCCCGGACCATCCGAGAAGGAAATGCCGGGGTATGGACCACCCGCGCCCACCCAAGTCGCTGACCAACTTCCCCCAGCGAACTTATACACAACAGTGGGTTAATGAAAACATTATTTTTTCTGAAGATGTATTTAAGGCTGTTTCGAGTACAACAGATACTCTTATATTTGGTTCTGGCCGAACAAGAAAGTCTTTCAATGCTTGTGGTTCTAAGGCAAAAAGACTAAAAGTACAGCATCTCCTGCAATTAACCAGCGAAGAGATGAGCGCGGACATAGAAATTCATTTAAGAAGGAAAAAGAGATTCTGTAGCAATTGTTAAAAAACTCTCTATTGCAATTCCGAAGAGGGGTGCAACTGTTAAGAAGGTTCGGAGGTCCATGCTTCAAAAGTCAACGTCTTTATTATCAGGAAAAATTGCTCGCATTAATGATGGACCAACTAATATGTGAGAAATCCGAAAACTTAAATTGCAAATTATATTCCCCTTATCATAGTTGGGTAAGCCAAGCAGTTGTGTAAGTCACAAGATATTATGATAACAGAAATATCAGCGGAAATGAAACCTGGATTCTGCTTAATAATCGGAAAAAGCCCAGGAAGTCAGGAATAAACACAATAAGCAGTATAGAGACACAAGAAAGACTTCCAGTCGGCTGGATTGTCCGCGTGGAAATGCTTCGGCTTTACATACTGGAGGATCCATGTTCGAATCTCGGATCCCATACCTTGAAAATGTTTATCATAGGATCCGGGCCCGGAGATCCTCATCCTCCACAATACGGCTGACTTCTCTGCAGGAATGGGCAGCCTGTGGAAGGGCTTGTTTCATCACTTAGTGTTATTCCAGAATAGAAAGTGGTGTCATTTGTCGACAAAAAAGGAAGACTTCCAGAATAGATACAAATATAAACTCGCTGGACAGACTGTTCATACCCCTATATAGCAAGTTTACGAACATTTCCAAAACCAATTAAAGAAAAATGGTTGAAGAAATAATCTGTTAGAAATCAATGCATCAGTATCAGAAAGAGAGAATTCCGAAAACTCACACGATGACAGCAGTCTCTTTAGTGATTCCGAATAATTTTTTGAAAAATATACTTTACATTAACAATATTTTTTTCTTTTGTTTCCTAATGTGTATTCTTTAGTTTTTAGTGTCTGATTCTTGATTTTTTTTTGTACTGCGAAAAATACTTTGTTTTTTATTTTTATTTTAATACCCTAAATAGGTTACTGAGGGACCTGTAGTTTCCATGGCCATGTTTTGCACTAAAAACCTTGTTGAATTTATTCTTTTTATATTTTATTGTTTTCTTATTCATATATAATATAATAAATATATATAAATAATTTTTAATTACACTCAGAATTTTTTCCACTTACATTGTTAGATTGCCAGAATTATACACTGTGCTGGGGTGTAAAAAACCAACCATAATAGAAAACATAAATCATTACTCTTCATTTATTAGCCTTTTCATGATTTCATTTTGCTTCAAATGCGAGGATCCGATTGGGTGCAATCGGTCCTATTTGCTCATATCCGGCCCTACTCTTTTAATACCTACAAAAAAAATTACTACTCATTTATGAGTCATGATATATTGTTAGTTTGAGCTCAATGAAGGCAAAAATTGTTACGATTTTTATTAATCTATTCAAGTATCTTAATTTGATCTTGATATTCATTATTGTAATTTTTTGAAGTAAAATTTGTAAATTTTTAAAACCTTTGTTTTTAAATCTAACTGTTGAGATCCCTATATCTGCAGGGTACAACATTATTGGCAAGGCCTCAGGCTGGCTCTCAAGCGCTTTTGCATAAGTACGGTCCCCGATTACTTAGGTCCGCTCCTGATGAAATCATCACGAATTATATGAAAAACATTGTGGTTCCAAATCATACTGAAATTATTTTGGACATTTGGTAAATTAAGTTTAAATCTAATTGCAAATGGGTTATGTATAAATTACGTCAATATTTAAGAAGAAGGAATTTTTATTTGTAATAATGGGAAAAATAATCAAGTTTTCTGATGTCAGGAAAAAATTTTCGGCTTGAGTACAAGACTCCCGATTATTCGGGATTGATTATAACCCGAAAGTGATATTTAATTATTGTGAGGGTCCTGTATGTATGTCTATTGGTGTCTTGGGTCTTATCATTCGACAATACCATTTCTGACACCAGTGTGCGAATCTCGCAGCGGATGGCCGAAATAAAAAAATGCGTATCGATTAATTTTAGTATTTTCGAATAGGGTGCGAGTAAGTGGCGCAGGGATCCAGGATAGGAAAAATGATTCGGATATTCATTTAAAATAACACATTCAAAAAAACATGAAAAAAAAAAAACATATTATTAACATACTTCGCGAAAGAGCAATCTGACCCGGAGATCATACCTGAGAGAGAGAATAAATAAATAAAATTGCGTTATTCCTCCATTATTATTTTATGTCTTCATTCCCTATCTCGTCGGACGATCACTGACGGGATGGGACACAGATTCACCTCTTTCGCTCTACATTTTTGCAACTTCTGTTCTTTGCTCTGTTTCCATCGTCTCTCATCTCTCCGTTTTTTTTTTAAAAGGCAAACTTATCATTTGTTTATTTGATAAGAGACGATCATATTTTCTTATTGTTTAGCAGAAGGGGCGATCGCGTTTCATCAGTGTGTGATGAAATCGATCCTTCTGCTTTTCAGACATCTCCAATTTTTATTCAAAAATTAATTTTAATAATTATAAAATTTTGTCAATTAATATATTTTAAATTATTTTATTACGGTTCGCTGGTCTTCACATTATAGATGCTTCATTTTAGATGCGGTATCTGATTTTTAAACGTCCAAGATTGTCAGTCCTATTGGACGCGTAGAAACGCTGCGGCTTTCTACGCTGGAGGATCCGGGTTCGTCTGTCGGATCCTCTACGATAAACCTTGAAAAAATTTATCATGGGATCTGCACCATTTCCTCCTTTTTTCCTTTCATGATTCGATTTGAACAATTGTGTGTCAAAATTTCCGAACACCCCGTTGATCCCAGTCTTCCATAATCCGGCTGATGCCTCTGCAAGGTAGGCAGCCTGTGGGAAGGCCTGCCATTTATTATTATTATTGCCGAATAGAAAGTGGCGTCATCTGTTGGCAAAAAAGTCGTAGATTGGTTTCATTATAATATCTTAATTGATCAAAATTATCAAATTGATTCGAATTACAAATACTGTATTGCAATGATTTTTTATTGCAAATAAATTTTTTGTTTTTTTTTTCAATACACAGCAGAACATTTATATTTACTATATATACAAGTACGCAATCATATCATATATATATATAATAAAGGAACAAGCGTGTGGTGTCCATGTTTCTGCGCACGTGCGAACTCCCGCGCCAGAAGTGTCGCCGTTACTATTTTTTCTCGCTTCAAATCTTTAATCGCGTCTTTTAGAAAACTAAATCTCAATCTCATTATAAATTTATCTTTAAATTATCATAGTTTACTTCCTATTTATGTTTGTATACTTCTTCAATTATCATAGTTTACTTCCTATTTATATTTGTATACTTCTTTTTGTTATTTGACTTAAATTTGGCTTTTTCAATCGAAAAGTTGATTGTTCCCCGGATCGAGAGTTCAGTTTGCATTTGTCGCGTTGAGGCTACATAAATCCCGGCTCGAGAGTTCAGTTTGCATTCGGCGTGTCGAGGCTACATAAATGTTGCATTTAAAAAATATTTTATTCATTTCAGAAATTATAATTTGTTATATTAAGATAAAAATTATAATTATTACCTAAATAACTAATACCTGCTACAGACACAAAAAACAAAGTACTTTAAGATTGATTTCAGACACGTTTTGGAATTTTCGTTAGTATTTGCCATCTAGTGGGAAATTTTATATCTTCGTAGGCCGAAAATCACGTAACTTCGTAAAAATAAGTCGTAGCTTATTTAAGTTGATTGCAATCGATTCGGAATGATAAGATACGTCTAAAATCTGCAAAGTCGCGGATTAGAACGAATGTCGATATTATTAATTAAGCCTAACGGTTAGCGACTCTGCAAATTCCAGAGTTCTGCCTGAGCTCAATCCAAGTTAACTTCCTCACAACCGTAGGTAATCCCAGTTTACCCACGGGACGGTTCTAACGACTCTGCAATCCAGAGTTCGGCCTGAGCTCAGGTCTTTTTCTAAGTTCTGATTTAAACAAATTAATTACAAAAAACAAATTTAACAACAACGTAACGTCTAATCGACGAAACGAAAACGGAAATCGGAACTTACAACTAAAAATGCCGATTAAGTGTTAGAACTAGAACGAACAAAGCGATGTTAGAAACTTACACTAAGAAACTGAATAAATTTTCGAACAAGTTAAATAACAA
>AYEL01052840.1:0-10237 GCA_000484575.1 Olivierus martensii
AAGTTAGTATAGGTATGGCAAATGTGTTGATGGCTTTCACTGTGTATTATTATTATTATTTAATGTAATTTTCATTTTTTTTTTTTATTTTTTTATATCCCTGCATCTATCATTTTCTCATATCCAATCGAGATTATACTGTATATAACAGCAAAGTACAGTATATACTATATAATAAAAAAAAATCAATCGAGATTATACTGTATATAACAGCAAAGTACAGTATATACTATATAATAAAAAAAAATCGAAAATTATACTTTTTTGACATGCACTGCTTAATGTTATCAATTGGTTATTGTTATCAAAATAGATTGGTCCCAAAGTGATTCTTATAAGCAGCTTCTACTGTATTGTGGTTACTTCTGCTGTCCTACCTTCTATTTTTGCAATGTCTTTTATAATATGTTCCTTATCCCATAGAATATTCATATCCTGGCTAACCATTCTCTGTGAGAGAATATGTGAATATCTTTTTGTGTTCTTTTAATCTTTGCTTATATTCCTAGCAGTATACCTAATGTATTTCTTTATGCTCTGTGATTCATTATTCATGAGTGCTACTTGATATACACTGCTTTTTCTTAATAGTGATACTTTGTCTTTATTGTCTGTAAAATATTGAAAATAGTATTTTTTCTTTGATACACCAATCTTTTATCAGTCTTTTAATCCCTTTTTTATCTAATGATTAGTAAACAATCATTAGAACCAAAAAGGAATTAAAAGGTGACTAGTAAGAGATTAGCATATCAGAGAAATACTATTTTCAATATTCTACAGACAATAAAGACAAAGTATCACTATTAAGAAAAAGCAATGTATACACATAGCACTCATGAATAATGAATCACAGAGCATAGAGAAATACATTAGGTACACTGCTAAAAATATAAGCAAAGACTAGAAGAACACAAAAAAGAGAGGAAGCCTAGTACTGTATTCTCACAGAGAATGATTGGGCAGGATGTCAATGTACTATGGGATAAGGTATGTATTATAAAAGACATCACAAAAATAGAAGAAGGTAGGACAGCAGAAGTAACCATGATATATGACATGAATAAGTATGGGTACAAAATAGTGAAACAACTAGATCCAGCATCAATCAACAATGTGTAAAATTAGAACAGTAGAAACAATACAGTATAGGATATACTGAATTAAAACTCACCTATTATAAAATTATACATTTTGTGCTATAAGCAAAGATTATTGTTAAAGTATGTTATTATCAGGGTCTTAAGGAAATGAATATTTATTCATATATCATATGCAATATGTAAGTTTATATCAATATTATGCATCTGACTGTTATGAAAAAGACTGACCAATACAATGATACTTTGTTTGGAATAATATTTTTGAAGTGTAGAACTTTAGAATGATTGGAATTCTTTATGAATAGTTTTTGTGTACATGTAGTTTTTGTATAAGCTTATGTAAAAAGCTGAGGAGAGGCAAACTGACTGAAAATGTTTCTGTAGTGAACTTTTGTCTTAATTAAAGTATTTATAGAATTCTAACTTAAAGAAATCTCTCATTTTGTTATTTAATCTATTTGATGGATATACTGTATTTGTAAGTAATGTTCCTTATCATACAGTTTGAAATATGAATAAATGCATAACTTTATCATTTGCTTCACTATTATTTTATCCATAATTATATTTATATTTAATAAATCATAACTTAATGCAGTTCAAGATTTTCAGAGCTATTAAATAATCTATGATTATATAGATATATAATATGTCACTTAGCAGAATAAACTTATTTAAAAAATTTTTTTTATTTAATTAAATAAATTTATCAATATACTAAGTATTTAACTTTTAAATATCAGTCAATTAAATATTTTCCATAAAGATATACAGCAAGTTATGCAATTTTCCAAAATAATAACTTATAATACTCTAATACAGCTTTCTCAAACTATGGGTCGTGACCCCATTTGGGGTCGCAAAGCGAAATGCTGGGGTCGCAAAAATTAAATTCAAACACTTGAATTTTAGTTTATATGTAATTTCACAAACGCCCAATATTTAACGTATGACAACATATGTATTTTCAGTGTAGTTGGTTGATTGTGTTCATCTTAATAAATGTGTAAATGATTTATGTACTTGTATGTTTTATTTCATATTTTATACCTGGGGTCGCGAAAAATCTCGTAATGAAAAATGGGGTCGTGAATGAAAAAAGTTTGAGAAGCGCTGCTCTAATAAAAATATTAAACATAAAATTTTCAAATTTTAAATAGGAAAATATCCATTTATGTAAGAAGATTATGATATTATTATAAATTATATTTAATGCTACTACTGATAATATTTCTATAGATAGTCAACTGTCAATAGTAAAGTTACGGAATGCTGTAAATATTGCAATATAACATAAACCATACTTATGCATTGTACAGTGGTGCCTCGCAATTCGATATCCCACAATTCGTCAGTCTTGCAATTCGACATTTAAGTTTCGCAGGTTGGCACATGCACGTGCATGGAACTGCATGATGTTATTTGCTATTTGTCAGTTCATTTTGGGCTACTTTGTTGTTTGCCCATGTTGCTTGTGTTAATTTTCAATTCTGTATTTTTCAGAAAGTATAAAATTTGTAATTATTATTATTTTTTTGAGTGAAATGTAAGGATGGGTTCAAAGAGAACTGACAGAAGAATAATTCCGAAAAGAAGTACACTCGATTGAGCAAAGAGACTAAAAAAAAAAATTGTAGATAAAGTGCAGAAAGATAAAACAATTAAAATGTGACTCAAATATGGCATTCCTAGGACAACTGTGGAAACATTTTGTGACAGAGAGAGAAGATTAAGGGTGCTAGGGTGTCTACTGGAAGACTTCATTCTAACATCCAAGGGTTAATAAATTGTCTATTGTGTATGAAATATGTATTTTGTAATTTAGTGTGTTATAGAATTGTAAAACACATATAATAAAGTAAATAATATAGTGAATCTCTCCCACCACACCTGTTAGGGGAGTGGGATGGGGACCGATAACGAATTGATCTATTTTACATAGTCTTATATGGGAAATATTGTCCCACAATTCGACTTACTTCAGTGCCAGATTAGTGTCAAATTGCAAGGCACCACTGTATTGTGATAGCTGTTACATATTCCTGCCTAAAATCAGGAAATATTTATAGTGTACAGTGTATAATATTTTAATTTCATTATAATAAATAATTATGTAATAATTTATGTAAATTTATCAGGAAACTAAATATTACATAAGTCAGTGACTATTTATATAAAATTATTTAATGGAATAATAACTTGATAAATTGAGAGGAAAGTAGCATAATTTAACAGATAAAGCAAATGACAGTTACATATCCATTCATCATCAGTTAATAAGAATAAAATAAGGAATGATTAAAAAAAAAATAATGATTTAATAAAATTTTATTTCTCTGAATAGAGAAAATGGTATTAGGTGGTTATTAGTATGAACAATTATTTTGTTTAACAGAGTGAATAAGTAAGCATGTTCTCTAAAATTAATTTATTGATAATTTGCATGAATAAATATTTAATCATAATTTTTAATGAAAATAGAAATGTTATCAAACTGTCATTAAAAATATAAAATAAAAATTAATTTTAACTAATTTTATATAGTTCCTATTTGATTTTGTTCAAATTCTAGACATTCCATTATATTAGTTACAGTATTTGCTAATGATGGATACCTGTAGCATTTGAAAACATTTTGAATAAAATGAATTTCTGGTCCAAGTAAAGCAGTTTTTTATATCTGAAATTATAGATATAATTAATTTTTATAAAATCTGGAGCAAAAATATTCATTAATAGGATGATATGAATTGTATTATAATTTATAAATAAAGTAAATAAAAATATTTTAGTACATAAAGATTACTTTAAACAAATAATTTATTCGATTATTAAATTTTATAATCATAAAGCTTAATAATTGCAATGTTAGAAAATTGATCATAACTATATTTATTTTATTAAGCTAAAAATAAAAATTATTTTTATTAAATTTAACTAAAAAAACAATAATGCAAGATATATATTATTAATACAGTACTTTCAATTTTTATTAATAATTTAATAAAACATGAAAAAATTTTATAAAAAATTTCTCATATTTTTTATGCATAATAAATTTAGATTTATTTATTTTTTTTATAAAAATAACTGAATTTAAAAAACTAATAACAAAAACATAGCAATTTTAAATTGCATACCTGAAATAAGTAAGCATCTCCAAATGCTGTGCTTAAGCAAAAAATATAATCTCTTTTTGGATGCTCTGGAATGGGCTGCATGATGGCACCATCGACAATAATGAGATGTTTTGGAGTACTATCAATGGCACGTCCATCTCTATTATCACATGGATAAAACAGTAATGTAGTACCCTTTAGACATACCCAGTACCCTTTCCAACCTCGTTTGCGTGCTAATTCAACTTGTTGTCGCTTCCTTAATAACCATTTTTTCACACTAAGAAAGCTTTAATATAAGAAACATTTAATCTTATTGTAATTATTTAATTTCAAATAAATAAGTATAATTTGCAAAATTTAATATGAGATATAATTTTACAGATTTGCAATGTATTAAAATATTTTTCAAGATTTTCCTTCAATTAACATTTAAATTTCTTAATATGACACATAAAAGATTAAAATATAGTATATCAAATTCATCTTGATTATTATATAGTTAATACATAAATATTTGCAGAAAACATTTTATTATTATAAACATCATTAAAAGATAAATTAATATAAATAAAATTATGAAATGTATTAGAACTGTATTAAATGTAATTGTTTACAAAACAAATATAAGAAATCAATATTTAAATTTTTTTATTTTTGAACGAATTATACAATAAATACTGTACGTAGATAGGCCTATATTATAAATTAAAATTGGCTAGCATTTAGTGTAACAAAGACCTTTGCAAAATGTAACTTTAATTAAATAAAAACAAAATTAAATAATAAAACAAAATGCTATAATGCACTAAAAATGAAATTAAATATTATATATATATTTTAATCGAAAATGCAATTATAATAATTATTTAAAATTTTCAGTTATTTTATGCTTACATTCCTAAATCAATCATTTTCTTTTTTATTTTTTATAAATTTTTTAAAATTTCAGCCTACGGTTATCAATATTATTCTTTCGATAATATTGTTTGCAGAAACACAAATAAAAACTTAACAGCTGATGTGTATATATATAGTATATTACAGTAACTAATTTCATGAAACGAGTAAACATCAAAGAAATTAATTATAATTAATAAGCATCGTGACAGTTGAATATATTAAAGAACGTGAATAATAATAAACAATAAATTGCATTTTCTACAAACAACAAAGGCTAGAAATATTATTACCTAGACTACTTATGACCTTGAAACAACGAGCGGACACGGAGTCCGACATATCGATGCACAGGCTCAGAAAACTGTACTCACCCGGCTTTTCTTACTGCTCCCGTACAATTGAAAGATGCAGCAGCAGCACCAGATCTGGATCTGTAAGGACAATTCCTGGCATCTCCATCGTCATCGTCACTCACAGCCGTTGTCAAAGAAAGTCTGTCATCATCTGACATCTTGAGGCGAGGAAAAGAAGCAGACACACAGGTAAGTAAACCAGTACCACACAAGTCTGCACGTAACATTGTAGGCGACACACGAGGGGCGCGAAACAGGCGCAGAAAAGAAAAAATTTCCCGTAATTACATCTACCTGTACTAATACATGTCTTGATGCCTGTGCTGCAATGGCGTTTGCGATGAACATTGCCAAATTGGCGAATTGCCAAAAGAAGAGGGGAGATTTTCTTTTGCATTTAAGAAGTGGTTCGAATCATGCTGATTGTTTTGACACCATTCTATATTGCTGTGGGCTAAAAGTCTATGAATACGTTTTACAACAGTTAATTGCCAACAGGTAAAACTGAATGAATTTACTTTCTTTTTTTGTAATTTGTAATGAAATTTACTTTTTTTTTAAATTTAATTGAAAAAAAATTGTCATGAGATAAAATTCGTATATTTATATTGTTATTAATACTGTTAAATTTCTTAATCATTTTTTTTTTCGATTACCTATACAGTATTCATGTTTGATATTGATCGACCATAATGTTAGACAATGTGAAAAATTTCCTGCTGGGCAGAGATCCGTTTCACTTTGGACATCGTTGCATTGCGCCATCTGTCGACCATTATTATATTTAATTAACTAAAATCATAAAACAACAATTTCTGTTAAAATCCCTAGATAGAAAAATAATTATTAATGCAGGGAAATTATTTAAATCGTGAAAATTTTACTGAACATTTAATGTAAATATCAAAATGAAGAGATTTTATTAGCGTAATATTAATTAAATCGATAAAGCATATTATCAAAAAATATATATATAAAGCCTATTTTTCGTGATAAAAATTAATACTGTTATATTTTATTTCAAAAATTTAACGTGAACGAGAAGAAAATTAATTCAATGTGTTTATCAAAGAACTATGAAACAAATGCAATTTGGCATATTTCAAATTCTTAATAGTCTTAGCATGCTTAATTATGTGGATTTTAAAGCGAAATGAGAAGAAATAAAAATTTAAAAAATAAGCAGAAAATTTTTCAAGGAATTATTATACAGTAATTAAACAGAAAACTCTTAATGTTTTATTGCAAATGCGTTTCTAATTATACAAAAATAAATATTAAAATTTTGCAAAAAATATATTTTCATTTTATAATGTTCAAATTTGATAGATACAGTTCATGTGTTTATATCTGTCTTAACATCAAAATCATCGCAGAAGTTTTTTCTCTTACTCTGAAGAACATCTAGCGCTCAATTTGTAAATTTTTTCTTTTCTTTGATTGCCCAAATTTTATTTACGAATATAAAAACTTAAACTAAGGATATATACTAATATATAATGGTATAACAAACTCTATACAATGACAGAATAAATTTACTTATATGTTATCATTTTTGATTCTTTAATGTTAAAATATATGTGCATATGATATATACTAATATATAATGGTATAACAAAATCTATACAATTATAGAATAAATTTACTTATATGTTATCATTTTTGATTCTTTAATGTTAAAATATATGTGCATTAATTTACGTACAACATGTGTTTATCGAAGAAGAGAAATTTCACGGAAAAAAAAAATTATATTTTATTCGTTAACGATATTCAAATGAATGTTGTAATGTCCTTTTTATAGTAGTGAATATGCAATAATCATTCCAAGATATATTTATCAATTTGAAAATTGCTATAGGAAATGGAAAAAAATAAATAATATTCAGTAAGATATAAGTAAATTTTTATGATATTAGTCAAATATTAAGGTAGTAAAATATAATAATAATAATAATAATAATAACAAAAAAAAATAATTATATTTTATTCGTTAACGATATTCAAATGAACGTCGTAATGTCCTTTTTATAGTAGTGAATATGCAATAATCATTCCAAGATATATTTATCAATTTTTTTTTTTATTCCATAAATAAATAGATATTGAAATAATTTACATAATATGAAATTTTTTATAAAGCTACAAAATTTAATTAAGCATATTTTTTAAATTAATAATTATTTCTCTATGGCTAATAAAAATTTGTATGTTGTTCTTGAATTAAAAATAAAAATTAATTATGGTTATTAATGTATTTCTAAATTTAAAAAAAATAATAAGAAGAAAAATTTTTATTTATTGATTTAGAAATAAATAAATAATTTAATAAATTCAGTCTTCAAATTTTAATTCTGTTTGTTATAAATGAAAAAAAAAATTATTTATTTATTTTCGTAAAAATATCCATAATTAAATTTATTTTTACAAAGTATAGCTATTGAAAAATTCAACCACATTAAATATTCTCAAAAACCAGGAAGTTTTCGGAAAGAAACAACAACAGCAACAAAGCGAAATGTTAATGATAATCAATACAATCAAACATAAAGATCTGTCTCTGGAAGAACAAAAAACTGTTAAATCTATATATTTTCATTTTTTTAATAAATGATAGAACTTGTGTAAACATCATTTTAAATTATTTATAAAAACAAATAATTTTATTTAATTTTAATATAAATTATAGCGGCTAAAAAATAATTCAAATGTAAATAAATCTATTTAGTACTTCTATAAGACGGCTAAAAAATAAGTCAAATGTAAATAAATATATTTAGTACTTCTATAAGATTATGTAATGAAACTTTTTCTCTTCGCATGATTTTTATTTTTATTGATGTCTATTTTAATCTAATTGAAACAAATGAAAATTGCATTAAAAGAGGAAAGCGAAAAAATGTTATTTTGGTTATGATAAATAATAATGAGATTTATTTATATTGATAAAACTGCGAATATAATTAATAAATAGATATCCGATATTTACGGATGTTTCGGTTTAGAAACGATATCGATTTAAAAAATTGTATTTATATAAAAAAAATAAATAAAAAATAGTAGGAATTCTATTTTAAAATAAGAGATTTCTTTCGGTTAATATAAAAAAAAAATAAATAAAAAATAGTAGGAATTCTATTTTAAAATAAGAGATTTCTTTCGGTTAACTATTTACAGAGACGTATATTCGAGTAGACTCTATGGATTCGAATATCTGATAAAGGTATGCTTCAGTTGTCTAGAGAAGTCAATTATCTTCAACAGAGATGCTGTGCCAAAACATCATAATTCAGCCACTAGCTCTATTTCACAGCATGTTAAATGGAACCCTTAGGAGTTCAATAAAATTCAAAGTGATATAGTAAATCTTATACAAAAGGTTTTTAGATAGATCTCAATTTTTGTATTATTGCAGTTTACATTTCCAAAACTATTCTTTTCCTGTTGTAAGTATTATTAAATGATAACTGTAATAGAAAATATTTTTTGAAAGGAAGACTGCATGAATGTCTATTTTGCAAAATATCTACATTCTATATATAATTTTTCTCTTTATACTTAATAAAAATTTTAATACAGTAAGTTAAATTCTATATATGGAATAAAAAAAAAAGCTAATGAAGCAAAAAATAGAACAGAATTCGATAATACTTTGAAAATTACAATTAATTTTTTCTTATAAAATTTGAGAAGATAATCAGATTATAAAACGAGACATAATAATTTCTATACAGTATTTTTCTTTCTGAATAAAATCAATCTTTCATTTAGAATACGGAAATATGTTTCATTTTTCATACAAAAATAATTATAACTAAGAAAAATAATTTAAAAAATTGTATTTATTAGTAAAAAAAATTATCTTATTTTGAAGTGAATTATTAAATCCATTCCAAAAAAAGGTTGTTATAAGAAAAAAATAAAATAAAATATAGGTTACTACAGAAGGAACTCCATTGAGTCAAAATCGATATCTCTGTAGACGGAATCTATACAACCCTGTAAAACATGATGTTTTGTAAAGCTTTGTAGTTAGACAAGCAAGCTGAATATATAGGCAAACGACCAAACAGGATGCGCAACAAAGTTAATGTTTTAAATAACTATACATAGTTTTCAGGTATTTATTTTAAGTGTTAAAATTTATTTATTATTCTTAAAGACGTCTGAATAAAATTACAAGCATATATTCTTATATAATGAGTTGTTTTTTCCCGATATGATTTAATTTGGTTAAAATATAGTAATTAAAAAATTGGACGTTTTATTTTTTTTTTCTGCGTACTAAGTAATACTTTTTTATACAAAGCGAAAATAAATTAAGGTTTTCACAATTTATTTGCTAGTAATTTAAAAATTGATGATGTGTCGTTACTTTAAATATTCTGTTACGCCTCCGATGTTAATCATTTAAAATAAAAGAAAAAACAATTAAGAAACTACCACAAACTAATTCGAAAGAATAAATTACGCTTTATTGATTTTATTACTAGCGAGTCATTACGAATTTGCCATGTAAATACTTGACAATATCTAATATTCTTTTATATTTTTCTTTTGCCCATAAATCGTGGTTGTATTAATCCAATCTGTCAAATGTAAATTAATACAAACCACTGTCAGTATAAAATTAACCAAAAAAGATTTTTACAGTTTAACGAGGTCAAGGAGGATTTTAAATAATTAATTCTCGGAGTTTCGCATAAAGTTAAACTCTGAATTTTTAATTATATAAAACAATATATATTATTAATATTAA